>VZTJ01003796.1:33237-58005 GCA_013397795.1 Orthonyx spaldingii | reverse complement strand
CCGCCGGGGGCTCGGGCACCGCGGGCAGCGCCGCTGCAGCCCCGGGGAAGAGCCCGGTGCGCTCCCCGGCCCCCGGCCCCTCCGAGGAGCCCGGTGCGCTCCCCGGTCCCCGGCCCCGGCCGCCCCGGCGAGCGGGAGGCTGCCACAGCCGCCCGCCGGTTCCCGCTATCCGGTGGGGACGCTGGCACATCTTCCGTGCCCTCTGTGCCCTCTCCCGACACGGGACGGTGCCCAGCAGCCGCGTTTCCCTCTGCTCCTGGTGCCCACCCGCTGATGAAGGATGTTCTCCAGCGCGCTGATCCACCCTAAGGAGGACCCCAGCAGGAACCCCAAATAGGTGCCCCATGCAGAACCCCTATCTGCGCCCTATTTCTGGGAGGCCTGCGCCTCCCCAGCGCTCTCCCAGCCTGGAGAGAACAGCCAAGGCTCAACCTCGGCACCTGGCGTTGGCTTCCTGCTCCCCAGGGCAAGGAGACCCCCGTTCTCCCCCCGCCTCGGCTTTCCACACATCCCAGTCTTTATAATTCCCGCTGCTGGGAGGCAGCCCCGGCCATGCCCACCCTCCCTGCCACCCCCTCCGACTGCCACGGGCCGGGACTGTCAGGGAATAGCAGCGTGGAACCCCAAATGTGCCCGTGGGATGCTCGGAGGTGAACGGGCTGGGCGTGCAGGGCTCCCTCTCCCTGCCCGCGGGCTCCACGCGCTCCCGCTCCCTTCCAGCGGCTCCCGGCAGATCCCTCTGGAAAAGCAGCCCAGAGGGAGAGGATGATACACGGAGTGGCTTTGCAGTACGTTATCCCATCCCCAGATAGAGGGAAACGCTTGAAAGCTGCAACAACCGGTCCATGTGCTGGCACAGAGCTGGGACAAGGCTGGTGGAGTCAGTTTGCTGGCAAATCTCCAAGGGAAATTGTCTTTTTTTTTTTTTTTTAAGGAAAAACCCTCATGACTCTGAAGGCTCATTTCCAACATGCACCCTTCAGGACTTTCTGGAGCTGGAAAACTGAGCTAAATAAATGCTGAGTTCTTCCTCCAGCGTCTTTCATTGCAAGAGTGGGGCCAATTCCTGCCAAATTCAGGGATGGGGGAGGCGGGCTGGGGTTTCGAGGGAATGCCAGCTCCAGGAATCAAGTGATTATGTAAAAATCGTAGCTCTCATTTAAATTAAAAACAAGCTTTCAGCCCTCGTGGTGGTGGAAAAAATTGATTTAAGGATAAAAATTGACTTGGGCACAAAAACTACTTCACATTTATTATTATTTTTCAAACTGTATGATTTTTCTGGAGAAGCAGCATCGATCCTTCTGCATTTAGCAGCGAGGCGGGTCGGCTTCAGGAGTTCTCCACCAGGGAAGCTGCTCCGAGGGCTCCCAGTCAAAGGCATAATAGAGATGTCTGATATTTTGCATTAAAACTTTGAATATCTGAACCCCACTGATCTGTGCCCTTCCTGATTTACACACCCCCCGAAAGGACTGGTTTTCCTGTCTCCCTGTTTCAGCAAATACTGAACTGACATGTCACATTATTAGAGCCTCATTATTTTTGTAAAACCTTCCCAAGTAGAGTGACTGGTATATTACGAAGCATAAATTATTAAAACTAAATGAGAGATGTCAAAATAATGGAACAAAGTGTATTTTATGATGCATTATTCTGGCTTGTTTATCCACAAAATTCAGTAATTAGTAAGCAGCCTCTGAGTCATTAGCAAGGTTTGACTGTATTATTATCTTTATTAATTATCATAATTATTATATTTCTTATATTGTGGAGTCATTGCTAGCGGCTTTGCAGTTAAGGCAGAATTGACTTTTCCACTAAAAGCAGGATTTAATTCTGTTGTTTCCCACCAAAACAAACACATTTCGTCACCAAACATGCAGCACCTCCCCAGCAGATACAGCCTGATTTATTTCAGTGCCAGAGACACCCCATCGCTCCCTTTCAGACCATTTCAAAGCTCATTTTTTTTCCCCCAACGAAGCCCTGTTTTCTCAGCTTTACAACGCTCAGCCCTGTCAAACTTTGCACATTCATCTGCCTCCCTTAGACCTGGAACAGAGACTGATCTGAAACACCCGGCGTCACAAAGTGTTATTGCTATTAATAGCCAGAATGCTTTTATATTTTTTTTTTTTATATATATATACATATATATGCCAAGGGAAGCTGGCAGAGGGAATGCTCCTCATCAAAGAAATGTTCTCACAGCTCACCTCGTGTCTCCAGTGCTTCTCCTCCTCAGACTGTCAGAAGAAGAGGACAACCCAGTGGAGCTGAGCCTCACCCCTGGCAGGCCCTGGGGAGCCACGGGTGCCTCCAGCCTCCATCCCTGGTTCTCTGCCCGTGCCTCAGCAGCTCCTGCTCCTGCCCAGCCTCACCGTGTGGCCAGGAGGCCTCCAGCTTGTGCCTGCTGCTAAATCCTCCTTCAGCCTGTTTTTCCCCATGTTTCATTGTGTTCTGTTCCTGTGGCACTTTGCTGCTGAGCAAATGGGATCTGCAGGAGGTGCAGGTTTGTGTGAACTCCTGCTCTCCTCCAGCACCTCTCCACACAGGACCAACTGTGGGCCATGAAGGTGCTCCCAGGGCTGGAGCACATCTGCTCTGCAGCCAGGCTGGGAGAGCTGGAGGTGTTCAGCCTGGAGAAGAGAAGCTCCAGGGAGATTTGATGCCTTTTTCTCCTGGTTTCAAGAATGAACACTGGACACGGTTGGAGGTCACAGGGTCAAGGGTCATTTACCTCAGTATTTTAATAGGATCCTGTTCTGATACATCACATCACAAAGCCCACCATGCATGCATGCTCTTCCCCTTTCTCTTCTTCTCCTTCTGTTCTTCTGTTCTTCTTCTGTATCCTTTCTTCTTCTCCTGCTGTATTCTCTGTAACCCCCACCCCACTCACGCACACAACTTACAGACCTGATCTCCCCGGGGGCCAATAACTTTACAGAACATGTTCTACTGAGGGGAGCCGTGGCTCCTCAAGACAGTAGGATGTTTGGTCTCCTGGCTCTACAGGACTTTGGAGCTGTGCTGAGTTATCAGACTTAGAGAAGTACAAGTGTGCATGCTGATACTTGTGGATACACAGAACTGTGTAAAAGGTATAAAAAGAAATAGCAAAAAATCCTTTTGGCATCAACTTTAGAGCCCCTTCCAGGGCTGAAGGGAGCCTGTCAGAAAGATTGGGAGACTTGTTAGCAGGGCTTGCTGTGATACCACAAAAGGTCAGGACTTTGGGTTTTACCCAGGTGTCCACAGGCGACAGGAGTGGTCTGGGATGGCTGAGGGGAACCAGCAATACCCCTGGAGCTGCAGGATCCCCAGCAGGGCTGAGCCAAGCAGCCACAAAGACTGCAAACACCAGGATCTTTTCCTTTCTTTTCCCAGCTGAGTCCCCCAAAGCCCAGAACGTTTGCAGTTGCTTTGGCCGGGCTGCTGAAAGAGGAGCTCCCAACATGACAACTCACATTTCATGCCTAACGTTAGCCCTGGAACAGAAACAGCAGAGTGTGATTATCTCAGCAATCCCATTTAAGCCACACGGACTCCTCACAAAGAAGGGAAAACTCTACAGTGAGTATTTCTAAATATTGGGCTAAACCTGAACAATCATCATTTCAAAGGCACCTTTCAGAAGCAGAAAAAAGCCTCCAAATCTATCAGTTTCATGATTTGTTTCAAAGTACTCCTTCTCCTCTCAACAAACCATCTAAAAAGCCTGCTGAAACAATTTTTGAAATAATTTAGCGCAGTGCAGTTTATTACTTTAAAATACTGATATCATTTTCCCCACTGTATTATGCAGCTATATTTTGACATTTTAGTCTTATCCCCAGTTTATGCCTGAGAATGATTTAATTCAGAGCTACACTCCTGGTTCCCACTTGGAAGTAGAGGGATCTCTAAATATTCAGTAGTTTCAGTGGTCATAAAAAATGCTGAACAAATGGATAAAGCAAATTGCCAATAAACACAATGCAAATGTGTACATTTAAATGCAGTGGAATTGGATTAATTAAATCCACATTGCATCTGGATTTACATGTAATACAAAACAAAATTAAATGCAGCTCAAGAGCTTCCTGTGCCTTTAAAATGGGGCTGATTGAAAACATCTTCATTTACCTGTGTTCTGGGTCAGGAACTGTGCTGGTAAACAGAAATATTCACAGTCTAGATAACCTAGATTTGACCCACAAATCAAGGTTATGAATTTGGCATCTCGTGTCATTTAAAATCTAATGTAAAATTGCATCTCTCTGCTAACAAAACAGATGGTATTAGGCCTTCTTTTTGGCATTGGGTTTTGGTACCTGTCCAAAAAATCTTCTTGACATCCTTTAAATGCAGCTATTTAACCACCTGTCACTTTGCTTTAGATGCCCATTGAATTTCTGACAGGAAAAACATTATTTTGTCTACACATTATTTCATGACACAAGAAACGTAGCACATATACAGCAAAGTTTACACATTGTGCGAAAATCTCTTAAAAAAAAAAAAAAAGAAGAGAGTTGTTACATGCTCCTAAGGCAATTACTCCATAATTAATGTCATTGATAGGATAAAACATTCCAGAAACCCAAATATAACAAAACAAAACAAGCTCAAACATGACAGGGAAGTATTAAGGATGCTCACAACATTGAGTTACAATTTTCTTCTGCCCAAGTGAAAACATCTCACCTTTGGTCAAACACCAGCCTGGCTGATGCATGTAAGCAAACAATTCCCCCCCCAAAAATCTCCATTAACATGAATATGCTAAAGACAAAAGGTTCCCAATACTGTAAAATAGGTCAGCAAGTTTCCTCTCGTGTTCAAGATGGTACAAGTGCTTGGATGCCTTGATGCATCAAACCTTGGAACTGTTCATAGAATCATGGAATGGTTTGGGTTGGGAAAGACCTTAAAAATCATCTCATTTCACCCCTGCCATGGGCAGAGACACCTTCCACTATCCCAGCTTGCTCCAAGTCCCATCCAACCTCGCCTTGGACACTGCCAAGGATGGGGCAGCCACAGATTCTTTGGACAGCCCTCCTCCTGACCTTCAGGATCCTCTCAAAGGTCACAAGTATTTGCTTCTGCTGCCCAGAGGTTTCAACACATGAGACAAGGGGGAACCTTATCCTTAACCTCACCTCCTTAAACCCACACCCAAAGCCACTCCTGATTTTTCAAAGCAGCAAAGCCTCCAAGATGTGTAGAAAATTAATTTACTTGCCAGAAGCAGACTTTGGAGGCAGCTGCACGTGGCTTCCTTGAAAACCCTGACCACGGGCTCTGTACTCACATCTGTCCTGAGTCTGCATTTGACTTTGGTCATTATTTGCTTGTCTGGCTGCCTGGGCTCCTCATTTCCCAGGGAAGTGTAACAGCTTCTCTCCTTCCTCGTGCTGCTCCGTGGGAAGACTCTGAATGGTTTGTGCTTGTTTAAACCTGACCTGGCCTGGGATGCTCCTGCAAATTTGGGGCAGCAAGATAAGGATGTCTGCAGAGGAGAGAGGAGTTGCAATCTGGGGAGGAGGGAGGACCCAGGGCTGTTTGGAGATGAAGGATGGACCCATCTGGGGGGATTTTGGGCCAGCATTGCCCCAGCTCTCACCTCAGCACTCTGAGCACCAGCTGTCTAGAATTCCTTCAGGAAAACTGGAAGCAAAGAATGGGAATGTATGTCCAGGAGCAGAAATACATCGCACACAGAGTTTGCAAGGTCTACCCCAAAGCCAGACAGGAGGACTGCAGGAACAGAGAGGTGAGCGAGCTCTGTCGCCCTTCGGGGAAGGTGCCACGGGATACCCCAGGAGTTTGGGGCAAGGACAACAATCCAGCCCAGATCCAGCCAAAGACTATCCCTTCACCAAGGCAGACATGCCAAGGTCCACATTCCCTCCCTGATCACCTGTTCCCCAATGGAGGCATTTTTGGTACGTGAGAAATCAGTAAATTCACATGAACTTCCCACTTTTTGCCCACGTGAAGGGGGTGGGAGCTGCAATCAGCCCCAGATTCCATCCTCAGCCAGCCAAATTCGGAGCCACTCCATTTCCCAGGTGTGGGACACTGAGTGAATAAGGTTTTTGTTAACTAAGTGCTACAAAAAACATTCGAAATAATTTGTCAGGGTCTTGTGCCGCTTGTATAATAGAGGAAATTAATCCCAGGTGCCTCTCCAGCCACTGGCAAGAGAATCACACCAGAGATGAATTTGGCTTTGTATCTTTAATTTTACTGTGCAGTCACCGAGAAGAAGTATTGCTTTTGATTTCAAGGATGTCACAAACTGTGACCAAGTCTAACAGTTGCTTCAGTTTCTCCCTGCTGAAGCAAAGGAGTCATTTCTTATAACCACGCTCTGAGCGAGTGTCTCGGGCTTGCGCTCGCAACGGGAAGCAATTGAATCATCTCGTCAGTTCATTTTGAGGGGTGAAGCCAACGCTCCCCTCCTCTCCCCAGAAAATTAATCTTTCTCAGAGCAGCTCTCAGACTCCTCAATGCAGAAGAGAGTGACTTTTGTTTTATAAATGATCTCCTGAGCTTGCAATAGTTGGGTTTTCTCTAAACTTGTTCAATATTTCAACAGTGCAGGGGAGCTCCCGTGCTCACCCTCAGCCCAGGGAGAAGATTGGCGGCTGATCTTCAAAATTAATTCTTTTTTTTGTTTTTAGGCTAGTTTCCCATGGCTCTGCTTTGCCAAGGTGTCAAGGAAAAAAAAAATATCTATTGTGAGATTTGCCAATTGATCTAGGATTAAATGTCAAAATGCATTTCAGCTCAGTTTCATCGCTGTGTTCTTTTCTTGTGTTTCCAAGTCTCTGCTTTTGCTTTCACCAAATAAATCATCACTGGGCATTTTGGGGTAGGGTGGGAATTTCCCAGGGTGGCCTCTGAGCTGAAGTGCAGCACATGTACTACACTTTAAGAATGGTTTTGCATGTTTTCCCACATAGGAAGACAGGCTGCACCCCTGCTCGACAACCCAAAATACACCGCCTCAAGAATCAAAGCTAAAATTACACCCCAGCTTCCACTTGCTCTCTCTCTATATATATTATACATTCCTAGTGACAGAAAGTTACCTTTTTAAAAACAAAAATGTTAATGAACCTGGAGATTATCAGAGGCTTTCAGCTCTTTCAGCCTGACCTGGGATGACTCCTGCTTCCTCAGATGGTTTGTCATCATCCTTGCAGGGCTAATGGAGCGAGGGAGAGCAGAGGCTCGACACAGGTCTGACATTTGTAATGGCATTGCTAAAGCATTTCAGGGGCTGAAGCTTTGAACATGAAAAGGAACTCTGCCTCCCTGGGTTTTGGCAGCCTTCCTCCAGGGTTTCTGCTGCCCATGGAAATGCTGGTTGGTGTTATTAGCTGAGCCGGACAAATAATGGATTTTCATTTCAATGGCAGAACTAAAGACTCCAGCAATGCCAGGGAGGGTGCGGGGAATTATCACAGGTTAACCCCAAAACGTCCCCTGTCTGAAACAGAGCTTCCAGCTCAGTGTCAGGTTACTTCCTGCCCTCTCTATCATGAGATAATTACACTGCTGAGGAGACAGAGGCCTGCTTTCCATTGGAAACTGGAAATGGTTCATTTTTAAAATGTGAAATGAGATATTTTGAATATTTTCAATTTGTTCCCCCACCTCTCTTTCTCTGGAGAAAGAAGTTGCATAATTGATACAAATCATGGGCTGGTTAACCTTGGTAAGTTCAAATGTCACTAAAAAGGTGCCTCCTTCCATCAGTGTTGCAGGATGAGCTTTGTCTGCTTCAGGCCCAGCTGAAGAGACCTCGGTCCCCAGCTCTGGGCACCCTGGTGAAATACACCCCACACTCTTCCTCCTTGTAGTCTCTGCTCCTGTTTTTCTTCCCCTGCTCTGTTTCTGCCCTTAGTGCCCAATTCTCCATCCTGCCTTTCACTCCTGCCTCCTCTCCTTGGTCTTCTGGGCTGGAGTTCCACCTTGACCAGCTTCTCTATGTTATTATACAAGACCTCCCCCCCAAATGAAAGTTTCTTTCTGAATTTCCTGAATTCTGCAGGCTTCTTAGGAAACTTGCACAACGTGGATTTTGTACAGCTTCCTCCAAGCTGGGTTTTTGCTTTGACTCTCAATAAACTTCATCCCAAATTCTGCCTTTTTATCACTATTTTCCTCCACACAGTTAAAAAAGGCAGCAAGCCAGTCCCTGAGCAAGGCAAACAGGCTGGAATCAGCTGGGCTGTGCAGGCTGAGCCCCTCAGTGCATCCTTTGGATCAAACAAAAATACAACTTTCAGAAAGCCAAGCCCCACCACTTGACAGCTCCTGTTCTGGCCACTTCAGCTTCCAGAAGGGTTTGCTCTGACAGCATGGGCTGTCAGTCTGGGGGAAGTGAGGATGTGGATGATGAAAATCAGAGTTTTAGGGGGAAATTAAGTTAAATGTAAATGAGCAATGGCTCCCATTCAGCAGCACATGTGTGTCACACGTGGAACACCCAAACTCCATCTGAGTATGGAGCCTCTGGAGCATCCAGGAATTCCCTGTCCCAGCACTGCTGGAGGACCTCACACATCAAGGCTGGGAGAGCTGGAGTGTTCACCTGGAGAGGAGAAGGATCCAGGGAGACCTCAGAACCTTCCAGGGCCTAAAGGGGCTCCAGAAGAGCTGGAGAGGGACTTTGGGCAAGGTCTGGAGTGACAGGACAAGGGGAAACAACTTTCCAGTGCCAGAGTTTAGGGTTAGATGGGATATTGGGAAGGAATTGTTCCCTGGGAGGGTGGGGAGGCCCTGGCACAGGGTGCCCAGAGAAGCTGTGGCTGCTCCTGGATCCCTGGAAGTGTCCAAGGCCAGGTTGGACACTGGGGCTTGGAGCCACCTGGGATAATGGAAGGTGTCCCTGCCCATGGAAGAGGGCTGAAACTAAATAACTTTTAGTGTCTTGTTCAATCCAAACTACTCTCTGAATCCCATCCTGGTATTCCTGGGGGGATTTCAGGGGTTCCCACATTACGCTGACACAACTGCCACTCACCCTGTCCCCAGGCAGGGCATCGAGGCTCCAGGGGGAAGTGCCCTGGCAGCAGAGGCTGTGCAGCCCCTGCTCACTCTCAGCATCCAAGGAGTCTTCAGTGAAAGGAAGATTTGTACCCCATGGGATCACCTTAACAAAATGTCAGTGAAAGAAAACACTGCTCCTGAGCTGGGCTGAGGGATTCTCTACAAAATAAATTTTAATCATTTCTTTTTTTTTTTTTTTTTTTTTTTTAAGCAGTTTAAATAGTTCCTGTGAGTCAAATACAAAATGAAAAACGTAGAACTGTCTTTCCTGTGGCTGCATTTGCAGCCCTGGCTGAGGGGCCGTGGGCTGGCTGAGCCCCCTGTCTGGCTGGGCCACCGTGATGCAGAGCAGAGCCCACATCTCCGGAAATTCGTGTTTTCCCCTGAAAGGGGAGAGTCTCGAGATTTCAAACAAACCTTTGCCAGCTGACTGTGCAACTAAAGAAAACACTGATGTAATTCAGTGAACAATGAGGAACCCAAACTTAGCACAATGATCATTCTGGCTTTGTTTTCGGTTTCAGCAGCTCTGCACAACATTGATTACATTCACAGGGGCCACGTTTGCAGAAACCAAGGTCTGCAAGGCAGTGCATTCTTCACTTGTGGGAAGAACACACCCCTGCTCCCCGTGAATGCACGGGCACACTTCAGCAGAGTGAATCCCACTTGTATTAAATCATGTTTGAGGGTGTGCAGCAGCTCTGCTTGTTCCCCCTGTCCCTTTCATCCTCACTCTGGCTGAGTGGAAGGTGTCCCTGCCCATGGCAGAGGTTGAACAAGGTGGTCTTTAAAGGCCCTTCCAACCCAAACCATTCTGGGATTTCATGATTCTTCACAAGTGCAGCCCCAAATGATGCCCAAAGGTGTTCTAGCAGTGCCCTCAGCACACAGGCACTCACATTCCCCGGGGACAGAGAGCCCTGGGCAGGAGAAAATGCATCACTGGGGCATTTTCAGGAATAAACCACTTTGTTTCAGCACCGCTGAGCGTGGTTGCAGACCCTGACCACTAAATCCAGGCTAAACACAAGTAATGAAGAAACTCAGTCTGACTTTAGGACAACATGTTTGGGCTTTTTTCTTTGCAAAGAAATGTTTTTCTTTCTCATTTTAAAAATAGGGGCTAAAACTGATAACGTATCTTTAAATAACAATGGAATCCCTGCATGAGTTTCTTTTCCTTGCCTGGTAAAACAGAGCTCCCAGTCTGGCCAGAGATGGATTGTGCTGTTTCAGGTGCTTGCATCAGTACTGAAGACATGGCATAAGAGGATGTGAAAAAACCCCTATTAAAAAAAAAAATTAATTCCAGACATTTTTTCCCCCTTGCTAATCTTTCCCTGTCTTGGAGCTGAATGCAAGTTTGAGATCACTGGGAGAGGAAAACACAGTCTCACTGTGGGCTCTGAGCCAGTATCATGGGCTAGAAGCAGGTTGCCTTGTGGAGATAAATAATTTGTTTGGAGATGGGAAACAAAGACAGGAAAAAAAGGATGGTCTCACCTGAGCAAGAGGTGGCCAGTGGAGCCCCACAGGGACATGGGCTGGGGTCTGTGTGGCCATCACCTGTCTGGAAAGGAGAGCAATTAACACAACAAAGATGTTTGAACACAATTCAGAGTATCCAGGTATTTTCCTAGACCAGCTTTGCTGCTGGAGGAGAAGTGCTGTGGGACAGCCACCCAAAAAACCGGGCAAGATGCAGCAGCAGAGGGAATTCAGAGGCAGGAAATGCAATGTACTGCAAATGAGAGCCCAGCAACACCAGCCCTGAGATAGGCTGTGGCTGTTTGTGTGCTTGGGAAAGATCTCAGTTCTCCAAAGCCATCAGCAGCTCAGCAATCAGCGATGGTCGAAAATGTAACACGAATGGCAGAGTTCGTGGGATGAGACACTGAACAGGAAAACTCATTTTGCCAGTGCATAAATTCCTGCTGCACCGTCTTCGTAAATATTGCAGGCAGCCCTAATGTTCCCCTTCAGAAAGGATATTGGAGAACTGGAAAATTTATAAAGACAGGTTTAAAGCATCAGAGTTGTGAGCTGCTTCCATAGGAGCAGCTCCTAATAGGATACGTAGATACATAAGAATTTTTGCTTGGAGAAGAGACAGTTGAGGGAGTTCTGACACAGGCTCATAAAATCATGAGCAGCATGGAGAAAGATGCTCAGGAACAACTATTTTATTAACTCTTGTAATGGAAAAAACACTAGGCACCAACAGCATTAAATTATCCAGAAGTAAGTGGTAATCTACCCCATAGGAAATTAAATTGTGACACTCATTGCCATGCTGGGCAAGCAAATGTGCAGGTGGGTTTGAAAGGGACAAGTTCCTGAAATCAATTAGTTACATATGACATCAGGAAGTCTCTATGTTCAGATTTTCCTAAATCTGAGATAACACCCTTGTGAAATGTCATTCACTACAAGCTCTGTCTCTTTTCCAGTTTCCTTCAGCAGTCATTGTTGGAGATGGGATATTAGGCTATATGGATAGCTAGAAAACATTTATGGCTTTAAAGTAATGAAACCAAGAGGAAGAATTTTGCTGATACGGGCCCTGACCTCAGAAAGTGAACACAAGGTGATCAACTTCAGCAAGCTCTGGCTTCAATATGACAAGAAAAGAGAATGGATGTGGGAAAGTGCTATAAAAACTACCAATTTGTTAGCAATGAATGCTGTGGTTGTTCATTAATAACTATTTGAGAAATATTTGCATCAGAGCTGAATCAAAAACATATAAAAATATTTATGCTGTGGTTGGTTCACTAAGTAACAAGATCATGAAGCAGCATTCCAGCCACAGGGATCAGGCAAAGCCCCCAGAACAGGATTTTCCCTATAAAAATCACCCCTGCAAACACTGGGCCAACGGTCTGTCCTGGGCAGGAGCCGGGACATCCTGGTCTGGCTGGGAGCAGGGTTTGTGTGGCTTTGCAGACCCTGCATTCATCCCTCTCCTGCTGGAGTCAGAGCCTTGGCTGGGGACAGAGACCCACAGATGTCACCAAGGTTCAGGTCGTGTCCCAAACTGAGCCTGGTCTCTCTACATCAGCACATTTCACAGACCCCAGGATGGTTTGGGCTGGGAGGGACCTCAAAGCTCATCTCATTCCAACCCCCTGCCACAGGCACCTTCCACTGCACCAGGGCGCTCAAAGCCTCGTTCAACAACGTGGCCTTGAGTTGGTACTTTTGCTTTGCTCTATCAATCATATCTTAATTAAAAACCTGCAAACAAGGTCATTCCCCCTTATTTATCAAGTGACAACTGCCACATTTGTGTTGGAGCATTGGAGCAGGGACTGCTCAAGGTGTAAGTTCTTTGTTCAGGGCGGCTCAGCACTGCTCTGTGCTAATCCTGAGCGTTCTGCCTTAGGAGAAAAGGGCTTGGAAAGCTCAGGCAAGGCAAGACCTCAGAAAGTGAAACCATTCATGAACCTACTGTGAGAATTTCCTGACTGCGAGCGTTGACTATCAGAAAAAAAAAAATGACATCTAAATTATAGCTCTGCTATTAAGAGCAGTTTGGTGTTGCTTCCAGTCTTTGAGGCAAACAGGGAGAGAAGCAGAAGCTGCGTGAACCTCTCTGGTTTTACATTTGCAGAGCTGTGGATCTGAGGCGAGACTTAAGCTGGGCATGTGGAGAGATGCAGAAATCTTTAGATTTGCATATACAATATTGAGATCATGAGAATGTCACATTTAAATGCAAAACTCACGTGTCTCATGAATAAATCATGAATGGTGGCAAGACTGATTTCTTCTTTTTTTTTTCTTTCCCTCCCTCCAATTGTCACCCCCCTCCCTGCCGGCTGAAGAGACACTGATCTGCAAAGCAGACAATTCCTCCTTCCCTTCCCAAGGAAACGCAGTGATAGATGAGACTCGATAAGAAGCTGAAAGCTCTTTCAAAACAAAAACATGTGCGTGTGTGTCTTGTTTATACTTGGCTAGGAAGTAAAGAAGCATCATTTCCTCTCTTTCTCTCTCTCTCTCTCTCTTTTTTCTTTCCTCTTTCTCAAGAGATACCTTAATGCCATGGCAACAGCCTTCAACCCTTCTCTTGTATGACACAACCAGGTTTGGAAAAGGTTAGCTGTGTGTTGTAATCAAATCCAGGCAGGTCAATCATGTAAAGAGATGACTTCCCATGCGCCGTGGAATAATGAATGAATAGATCACACAGGTCTTCCTTCCTTCCCCTCCTTCTCTCCCTCACCACGTGAAGTGCCAGCAGATTAGCATTTTGTCTCTGGTGAATCAAACTGAAGTGAACAATTTCCAAAGGTTACTCGAAAACACGGAGCGTGGCGGAAACGGGGATGAACTGATGGGTACAACCCCTAAACCCAAAAGTCACCAAAGTGGACAAGTCCCTCCTGGTGTCGTTAAAGTGTGGAGAAGTTTTATGTACAAAACACAACAAATAAGACCAGTCAATGCTGTGAAACATAACCCCCCTCTGCCTGTGTACCATTTGCAGTCGTGAGATATCACCACCAATTTCACGCTTTGAAAACGACAATTCAGATCTCATTAACATCAGCCTGGGCCTGGGTTTGGGGTTTGTGATGACACTTCCTAAAAATCAGGCATTTAGGATTCATCTAAATGTTAGGAATGTATTGATTCTGACAAAATTTGCTTGAGAAGAGGTATCTCTGATCAGCAGTGAAAATTTGGATCTAAGCTGGGAACATAGAGCACGAATTATGTTGGGTGAGGACAGACACTGGGATATGGGACAAGGGGCTCTTGATGTACAATTCCACCCAGATCTCCTGTGCAAGCACCTCCACAGGGTAAAAAAGCTCTTCTTTGACTCTGTGACTTTGCACTTCATTTTCCACACCAGCGACTGAAAGTCCTGACATTCCACCCTCATGGATTTACCTCTCTTGAATATGAAGTTCTATGGGAAAAGCTGCACCCACAGACCCTACACCAGCAACCCCACAGTCCCTCATGCATCTGCTCTGTCCATCACATGGGCCCAAGTTCCTGGTCAGACACATGACCTAGGGTGTCCCACAGTTTTAAAGGGAATATATGATTTTTCTGGGGTCTGAGGGTTAGTCTCTGCCTACCTCAGCATTGCTAAACCCCAAAATGCTGGTAAAGACCTCAGTGCTGCTTTGAAAGTAAACTGGGGGGTGAGAAATGAACCCCACACAAATACCTTGAGAGAGATTTCAGGTCAGAGTTGCAATTTAATAGAAAGATTACAACAAATGCAACGATACAGAAAAACTGGCTTGAACCCACAAATTCAGAGTACAACCCTGTTGGTCAGGAGGGTGATCACAGTCCTATGAAGTGGTGATTGCAGTCCTGTTGAAATGATGGCTGGAGTTGAAAGCAGTGATTCTGTGGAAGTTCTGCTCCTCCTCTGGACCCATCCAGTGATGGTGGTGGTGTTCCCAGTCCCCAAACTTCCAGATTATGTAAACTCAGATTCAGGCAGGAATGTTCAGTACCTCCCCAGGACCGGAGTGGGGGGTTCACAATGGAATGATGTAAGCCTGTGAGTCCTGAGGATATTTTTGGGAGTCCTTGATGCCTCTTTTGGTGCCACCGAGTCCCTCATGGCCCATTAGCAGAGACCCCTTCAGGGTGGGTGGGACTGTGCTGGTGCTTCCCCGGAGGGAGCTGAGTTCTTTGTGAAGAAAAAGGAAAAAGAAACACTGCCCTGCCTCCCGGGGTTTGCCTCTTCTTCCTTCTCTCATCGCACACCCAGCTCGTAGCCTGAGGGGTCGGGTGTGCACTGGGCAGCTCCTGCAAACTCGATGATGCGTCAGTAACAAATGGTCAGAAAATTGTTAGAGGGGAGAAAATCGGTGACTGGGGGTAGAATACCGAGATTGGTTACACCCACACTGGCACTCTTCTCTTGTGACCAGGACACCTGCTTGTCCTCCTGCAGGAACATTTTGGGGACGTCAGAAGGTTTTGTGGGACAGATGTTCCTCAGGGCTACAGAATATTCTTGGTGCACAGCGTTCATTGGAACAACTTCCAGCAACGCAGGACTTTGCCAGCTTTTTACAAACTTGGTGTCGGTCACAGCTGTACTTGGATTTAAAGAGAAGAGTTTGCAGCCTGGCTGTGAGCTTCCAGGACTGTTTAGCACTTGGATTTGCAATATGCTGCTGCTAATTGCAATTTGTAGCAGGAGACTGGCTGATGGAAATGCTTTAGTGGTTGTAGCCATGGGCAAGTGGCCCTAAGCCTTCCAGAGCTCAAGGAGCATTTGAAAAATGCTCTCAGGCACTTGGTGGGATTCTTGGAGCTGTCCTGTGCAGGGCCAGGAGTTGGATTCAATGCTCCTTGTGTGTCACTTGCAGCTCAGGATATTCCATGATTCTGGGTGGGCAGGATCCTGTGGCAGTGACCTGTGGGGCTGTTAATGGCAGGCAGTGGTTTGGCACGGTCCTGCTGCAATCCATGGAGAGAACAATCCAAGGAGAACTCCAGCTGCTGCCGTGGTTTTTTAGCTGTTGAGGAAGCAGCAGCCCAGAGGTGCTGGGTTTGTCTGCTGGCTGTTTGCAGGCTCTAATTCCATATTAATGTCCATTAGGGAATGGAGAGAAAGGGTGAGGGAAAGTTGAACCCCCATCACTCTCTCCTTGGGTTAACACTTCCCTGATCATATTAAGGATGCAGCAAACTCAATATTTTGTATTAATCCATGAATCCTACCCTGTAGGCCCAGCTCATGGCTGGTGTGTGCACACACTGTCAGGGATGCTTTGCTTCATCCCCAAAATTAAGTAAAACAGCCAGAGCATAAACAGAGCAGGCCTTCCACCCTCTGGTTCCATCAGAACATGCACATTCAACTAAATCTGTGTTATGAACCTACATGTGCCTATGATTTTTGCTTCAGCACTCCCCAGCTGGTGATGCTATTGACTCTTGTGAAACTATTCCAGGTCATACCCATCCAAAAAAACCCAGCCCCACACTGGGCCAGTTTGTTCCAATTTCCTCTGCACCCTCGGGCAGAGCGTTTTGGATGTTACCTGGAAGCACTCACAGCCTTTACTCCAGTGCAAACTGCACTGAAAGACCTGGAATTTGCTCCAAGTGCTCAAGGCCACTCGTGCATCCTTTTTCCATCTTTTTGTCAGTGTGTCTGACAAAATCTCAGTGCCAGTTTTTAAGAGAGGGAAGCTTTTAGCATCTTAAAACAGTCTTAGAACAAACCCAGTTACCAATTAAACTTAAGTTCACCTACAGTTTTCTCACCCAATAAAAGTTTCCCAGACCTACTTTTGATTGAATTTTTAATTATAAAGCTGGGTTTGATCTCTGGATGTTCATCACCATAGAAAGGCAATGCTTCAAAGTGGAAACTTAGAATGAAGAAGGAGGGTTAGAAAAGTATGAGCTCTTCTTTCAGGAGAAGGCCTTTTAGCTAATATGCTTTGTTCAATCTGCAGTAGGAAAGGATCTATAAAAATGGCAATATTAACCAATGCTTGAAATTGAAATCCATGATTTTATTTTGAAACAGCTTATCTTTCAGCTCTGGATCCGAGTTCTGTGTCAGAAAAAATTTTATCATTTCCCCTCAGCAAAGGATAAGAATGGAGAGAGTAAGAGGGATTAGGATGAAACCATTGCAGGCTTGATAATGGCAGAGAGGTTTTAAAAGATTGACTTTGAAGTGAAAAATTAAGCAAACCTTTAGAAAAATATTTCTTCTTGATCAGAAACAGTGTATTTATAAGAGGCATCAAATGTAAACAACAGAAATAGCTGAATGCCAGAGTGGATGATTGTCATCTATCCCCAGGAACCTGAAAGCCGACTTCATTTTTCTTTATTTGCATCCTGACGCTAACGGAGGCAAAGTGGGATTGCTTCCTGCTGAGCAGAGCTGGGCACTCCATGACCTGGTGCTTGTGCTCCTGTCCCGTCCCATTCCTGCTCCACCTCCAGCAGCCAGTGGCATCTCCTGTGAGGATCTGTTGTTCTGTTTCGGACGGTCGGGATGGATGGAGACGAGAGATCTCTGAAGTCAGGTCTTAGAGCATGAGGTTTATTGTGGAAGGGCGTGGGTGTAGGGGACCTGCTGGGAGCTGCCAGACACAGCTCGAAGCAGGTCAGAGAAGTAAGAGAGCAAGCAAGAGAGAGAGAGAGTAAAGAGAAGGTGTAGAAAGGTCATAGAAAGGATGTGTGGTTCCCGTTTACAATCCAATAAATCATCTTCTGTGGTGAATATTCTAATTTTCATTAACCAATCTGGTATAAGCCACAAATCTTATAACATTTACATACAGCCTATAAGAATCATTGCATTACCATACAGCGTTATATTTTAAACTCTAAAATCTACTTTCTGGACCCTCTGATAAGTTGGCAGGGTCTGCTCTGACCCTTGGACCTGTCTGCAAGCAGAGGGCATTGTTTAATCAAAGGGGGGATTACCTTCAGTCGGCCCTGCCATTGTTTTCCAGTTGTTCAGTAACTGGGGTTTGGTAACTCAAAGCTTGTTCTCATTTCAATCTCACCTATAGTTTCCATATTCTCAGCACCTTTTGCCAGGTAATCATATTTATAAGGCTTTCCTATTTCATCTTCCCCAACAATCTCCTCCTGAGCATCCCTTTCAAACAGATTATTATGGGAACACCTGGTTTGAGCCCAGCTGCCACAGGGTGCCCCAAGTACGCACCCAAGCCAGGCCACGGGAGGAAGAGTTCCCTACCACTGAGCAAAGCCTCAGACCTGGGTGGGATCAGGTGGGCACTGGATCTGAAGTCATTTCTGTTGCCATAGGATGGCCAGAAGCCCTTTGGACACGAATCAAACTGGAGGGTTTGGCTGGACAGACACACAGCCTCAGCTGTAGTATTTTCCTGACTGTTTTTAAGAGCTTTGTGACTGGACACCTCAATCATATGGAATTTGGTTTTATCTCTAATAAGATGTTCGAAATTAATCAGGAGAACTTTTTCCACTCTTGAATTACCTGCAAACGACAGTAATTGTTGAGTATTGGCCAATTGTGTGACTAATGCTAATAGCAGAGAGAGCTTTTCATGCTGGCTGCAGGAATTCTTCCAACCCAGACACTTCAGGGAATAAATATTCCTGATATTCTTCAGAGACCTCTTCCCTTCCATGAGGGAGAGGGCCTTTCCTTTCCATGGCCTCTTTACTAAACAAGTAAAAATGTCCCCTCAGCTCTCTACTCCCAAACTTTCTGTTCCACTTCCTAACTCTTTATTTTTTTAAATGACACGTGGCAGTCTGATTTGCCCTTCTCTGTACCAGGCATTACCACCTGAGCTCAAACCCAGAAGATGCAAAATAGTCCCAAAACAACAGATATTCAGTAGCTTACACCTGCCTGGTATCCAAGGGGGGAATCACACACACCTGACAAAGCTGGAGAACTAACCCCTTTAATACTTTATAATTTTTCCTTTATACTTTTTCCTTAATATTTTAGAGGATAGAGCCTATTTGAAACACTTGGCAATAAAACACCTTATCCCACCACGTGGGCACTGTGCTAAAATCCTTGTTTTCAGAATCTGCCTGGGACTGGCTGTTTAGTACCCACCCAGTGCTCCCCAGCAGCAGCTGAGTCAGGGCTCACAGGTGAAAGTTTTGAGTAATCCAGTCATAAAAGCCACTAAATCCCTTTCTTGCTGTTTGCTTCCTATTCTTTTCTGTGCTTCACCTCTTCACCTCAGTTTGGGGCTTGTAGGAACAGCTCTATGTGATGAATAGTTTAGTCCCTTGTACCTAATTAAAAAGATTTTGTCATCTAAGCTGTGTTGCTTTCTCATTTTTAGCCCCACTTAGCACCAACAGCTGCTCCCTTTGGCTGGAGGGAGCAGTACTGAGCATGGGCAGCATCAAAGTCAGGCACAGGAAAGCACTTCAATATTCTTAATTTTAAGGTTGGGATTAAATTGCAGTGATTTCAGAAAACTATCATGAAAATCAGGTTCTGTATAGGATTGTTATCCTGAACAGAAGATGTAACTGGTATGACCCAGGAGAAGATTTTGTTTCTAGCAATGTTATAAATAAATATAAATGTATATTTTTAGATCTAAACAGATGAATAAAATACAAATAAATATATAAAGTAAATTATATTAACAGATGTAAAGAAATAAACAGAATCCTTTGTTTCTAGCAATATTCTCTCCTATGGTTAAATAACAAACACCTCTTGAATTGATCAGCCATGCTCTTAGGCACAGTGTAGGAGTCCTTTCCCATTGAAGTTTGGCCTTTCCCATAGCTGAAGCTAGATTTAATTTATTTTCCCGAATTTTAACATTCCAAATCCCTGTTCAGCTTTAGAAGTAATGATTATGTCGAAGCACAAGGTATTTTGAGACCTCCTAACAGATGCTCTGCTGTTATTTCACATCCACCTACGGCACTGGAGCCTCTTAGGCATTAATGAGCACCGTCTCCAAAGGGGAATTACGAGCAGCCATGTGGGAAGGAAACAATTTCCTAGGCTTGATCCCTCAATAAATGCAAGACTCATCCCTGGTATCTACTCCTCCCTTTGGCTTGGCTTCATTCCCCTCTCCTTTCCAAAGGATCACTACATCAGAGATGCAGGAGAGGATCCAAACTGGAAGTATTGGTTTCGTATTAAAGTCTAGGAGCCATGAGCAGGATTTCCAGCCCAGTTAGGGACAGCAGGAACCACAGACACCAAAGATGCCACTGAGACTCATGTTCCAGTGAGCTCTTCTGAGCCCCACTGCAGTGTGTGCAGATATTTAGGTGTTTGTGTTCTTCTCCAGTTCTATTTGTTTAGCAAACTGGTTTTCCCATGGTTTCTCCAACCAAAAGTATCCCCTGATTGCAAGGCATCCTTGTGGGACCAGCACTGTCACACCTTGTGGGTGCAGGAGGGTTAGAGCAGCTCTGCTCACAGCTGAGATCATAAAATGCTGTCATTCCCTCCTGTGGCTACTTCTGTGCAATTCTCTGCAGTCACTGGTGAGGAATCTGGGTCCCTTCTCACATACAACTGCATTTTAATTGAATTAAGCTCTGCCCCAGCAATCCAGCCATCCTATCACCAAACCCCAGTCCTGCCCTGAAATAGGTCTCTGAGTGATTTACAACTCACGCCTCCAAGTGAAAAGGACAAAAATTAATTTCTCCCTCATTTCCAGGCTGAAAAGTTTTGAAACTTGAATTTTTCAGCAGTGATTTTCTTTATTCAAAACTTGCTGGCAGTAAGGAGGCAGACGAAGAGTGGGACATGGCCATTTGCCTGGACTGCAGGCCCTCTTCGCTTCCTTCAACTCTTTTTGCTTCCTGAAAACTCTGAGAAGATCACAGCTCAAGCTTATTTTTACCTTTTATTTGCACCTTTTCCATTGATTTTTGGTACATCGATCTCTCCTGAGAAGGAGCTCCTGAGCAGCAGCTGCAGTGTCCAAGGCCAGGCCGGACCAGGCTTGGAGCAACCTGGGATAGTGGGAAGTGTCCCTGCCCATGGCAGGGGGTGGAACAAGGTGATTTTTAAAGGTCCCTTCCAACCCAAACCATTCTGTGCTTCTGTGATAAATCCTGGGGGAGCACAGGGTCAGCTCCCCCGGTTTCTGAGCAATTGCACCACAGGCACCAGGCAGGACTGGGAACAGTTTCCTGTTTCCTACCAATTCAAAGCCTCACCTCTGGGTTTCACTTCCATGTGTGCCTTTACAAGAGAGGCTCATTCCAGAAGTACCTAAATCCCTGTGCAGTGAGTGCTGGCTGCTAGAGGCTGCCCTAAAATCCCACCCAAAGCCAAGTGGGGTCACTCTGCTCCTCTCCCCTGAGTGTCTCCTCCCCAGTGAATGGCTGTCACCCCTTGGGGGTCACACACACGGCGTGTGAGGGCTGTGAGGCACCCGGAGGCTTTTGGGGTGCTCTCATCTCCACACAGAGGGGTTGTGGCACCCCAAGGCCATTGTCCCCTCTGCTGTGGCTGAGCCAAGGGGTCTGGCAGCCCTCAGGGTCACCTCCTCAGCCCCCACAGCCGGAGCAGCTCCGTCAAATGGGGCTGGTCACACAAACAACATCAGCTGCACTTCCCTTCCAGCTGGAGAAAGTGCCCACATTCACCTCCCTCCTGTTTGCCCGCAGAAATGAGGCAATTGGGATTTATCTCCTTTTTAGTGTACTTTCTGCCGAGGAATTCAATCTGATTATCCCACAGCTTTGGCCTACCACTTCTAACCTGGATCCTTGGCCTTCTTCTTTCGTGAAAGGCTGCTTTTAGCTCTTTGGCCTACTTTTAACCCTCAAAGATTATCCCTCTGCTGCGCTGGCAAACTGCCAGCAGGATTAAAATCTGCTGGGGTTATTTACTCTCCTAATGAAATGCAATATACCCAAGTATATCAGGTCTAATTAACACCCTGTCCACAACATCTCTCCTTAGCTCCGATAATTATGAAGGAAAAAAAAGAAATCCACGCTCCCCCAGTCACCCTGGCCATTAGAGAGGAAATGAATTTCAGTAGGGTTCTTTTTTTTCCAGTTTCATTGCTGCAAATAGATCTCTTCCCAAACTTCATGCTGGCTCACTCCTCCTTCTCTAAGATGAATTGTTGCCAGGAGTTGTCTGACACCTTTTGGTTTTATTTAGGTTTGGCTGAAATGGGATGTGGGTGATGAGTGGAAACACAGCCCACCCTTGGGCCACAAAAAGAAGGTGGCACAGGCTTGGCAGGCGAGTAGAGGTGGGCGATCCCAGGGAAGGGCTCCTGAGGGCATTCAAGAGGAGGGAAATCAAGTTCTGCCTGAGCCTTGAACCTGTCGATTACAGCATTTCCTGGAAAAGGGCCTGCAGGGACAGGACAAGGGGAATGGATCCACACTGCCAGAGGGTAGATTTAGATGGGAGATTGGGAAGGAATTGTTCCCTGTGAGGGTGGGGAGGCCCTGGCACAGGGTGCCCAGAGAAGCTGTGGCTGCCCCTGGATCCCTGGCAGTGTCCAAGGCCAGGTTGGACGGGGCTTGGAGCAGCCTAGGATAGGGGAAGGTGTCCCTGCCCCCAGCTAGGGATGGAACAAAATGATTTTTAAAGGTCCCTTCCAACCCAAGCCATTCTGGGATGATGCTGTGAATACACCTGGCAAGGGAGCAGTGACACCAGAATGGGGCAGTGAAGTCAGAAGAAAGGAATTCCCTGTTAGTTGAGGAAAATAGCAGGTTTGAGGAGGTCTGGCAGATGTAGACAGCAGGGCTGGCTTTGGTTTCCAGTGCTTCTCAGCAGTCCTTGCTGCACCATTTTTGTGGGTCTGACACAGGGATCCTGGAAAAGGACTCCAAGGTTGCCCTACAAAGTCTGGAAAGCCTGTCTTAACTTTTCACTGTCACAGCTGCTGGTGAAACACTAATATATTTGTAATTCAGAAGAGAATAACTCCAAAGAAGCACTGCAGCCTCTCAGAAGCCCTCATCTGTGCTAGATTACGTCAAGGGCTCTTGAATTAAACAAATCTGAAGTTTCTAGGCCAAGCCATTTCTGAGATATGACATGAAAAACATTAGGAGATGCTTCAAACACTCTGAATTACACTTATTTTCCCTAAGACCCATGTCTCAGAAATGGATTGTCTTGATACGCCTCAGGTTTTGCCAAAAACATTCCTCCCCTGGCTTTCCACCACAGCTGCGCAGTCTGAAGATGTGTCCAGCCTTTTTGTAGGACTCCAGCAGCAGGGCCAAACCCAGACATTGGGAAGCTCATTTTAACAGGGAGAACAGGGAAAGTCAACCTTTATGAGAACCCTTTGCAGCCCCCCAGCACTGAGCCAGCAGCTTCTCATGCCCTGATTGCCCTGCCAGCTTTTCCCACGGCATTTTGATAGTGATCACTTTATCATATTGATAAATATCACAGGTTCAGGTTGGATCTCAGGGAAAGGTTCTTCCCCCAGAGGGGGCTGGGCACTGCCCAGGCTCCCCAGGGAATGGTCCCGGCCCCGAGGCTGCCAGAGCTCCAGGAGCGTTTGGACAGCGCTGCCAGGGATGCACAGGGTGGGGGTGTTGGGGAATCTGTGCAGGGCTGAGATTGGACTGGATCATCCCAGTGGGTCCCTTCCAGCCCAGGATATTCCATAATTCTATGAAATCATAACTGCATGCACCGAAGTTTTTCTCCTTTCAACCTCCTCCTCTCAGATTAAACAGAGGTTAAAATAATTCTATAAAGATGCAGAGAGGAGTGCATGGACCCAACCCTGCCCACAAGAAGATGTCACATCGTCCATACTGGCAGGTGATAGAGAATTATTTCTTTATACACACAGGTGGCTCTTTCTTCACTCTGCAATCCCTGAAGCCGAGGATAGGGGACAGATTCAAGCCAGGGCTGCATCAGGGGGATGGAGAGAAGAATTCACTCTGTGTCTCTGTGGTCTCCCCACCTCTGCCAGACACAGGCAGAAATGGGCAAACTGCTTGTGCAAAACGTGTCTGATAACACTCATCCCTCTTGTTGAAAAAAAATAGAGGTGAAGTGATGACAGGCACTTGGCTTCGTGCAGGGCCCTGTCTTGGGCAGCAGAAGTTGCTCCCCATCCTGCCTGGCTGCAGCAGGATTTGAGGCTGCTTGGCATTTTGCAAGAGTAAAATTCTCTGTCATTATAGAAGAAGAGGATGTTGCTGCTAAGATGCCTGAAAAAAAGCGTCTGCACCCCCCGTTTTGATGAGCTCCCTCCCAGGGAGCATTTAGGGAAGTAGGTGAGAGCAGAGACATCAGTAAATTATCCATGTTCCCTTGCATTTATATCTTTTCCCTTAGTGAACTGCTGGAAGAGTCCCAAAATCTGATGCCACGGAGGAAACCAGTGACAAACAGAGGAAAAGTCTTACTGGGTTGATCCATCTCAGCACAAGGAAGGGCACATTCCAGATCTATCCCACATGCTGGGTGTGCTCCATGCCTTAACACCAAACGTGATGGGGCGAGATGAATTCCTTGAAAAAATCAGCTGTTGGAGGCTGGGAAAGAGCAGAAATGATGCTCCAAAAGAGTTGTTTCTCTGCTTATGATTTTCAGCTCCTGTCTAATCCAGAATAGGTAGGAGACAGATGGGAAAGCTGGTGCTTAACAAGGACCCGGGAGAGTCTCCCATGGCTGAGGGAGAGCAGCTCAGTCCCTTGGAGGTGTCAGAAGGACCTCTGCACTCTTTGGGCTGGAGCAGGAAGGGAGGATGAGGAGTCCCCTGCAGTGGCCCTGGGCTTATTTCTGAGTGGTTTTTCCAGAGAGCTCCTGGTGCCCACGTGCAAGTGGCCTCCAGGCTGGGACAGGTGCCCTGGGGACACCAGCAGCTCCCTTGGAAAGCTGTGCACCCTGTGCCAAGGCAGGGACCAAGGGAAGCCTGAAATGAGGAGGGGAGAAGTTACACCTGAGTTTGAAACAGGCCCTTATGGGCAAAGTCTCTCTGTGTGCTCCTGCAGCTTCCCCTGGATGCACCACAGGCAAATCCATTGCCAGGGACTGCATGGAGAAGGTTTGGGGGTGGGTGTGGGAGACAGGAGCCCCTCAATTCTCCTCCTGAGCTCCCAATCCCCTTCCTGAACCCCCTGACCCCCAATCCCCTCCCAGACCCCCTCTGACCCCCTCAATCTCCTCTGGGACACCCCCAGATCCCCCCAATCCCCTCCCTGAGCCCCCAGTCCCCCCTGACCCCTTGTTTTCCACTCCCTGAG
>VZTJ01003796.1:624-32926 GCA_013397795.1 Orthonyx spaldingii | reverse complement strand
CCAACCCTCCCCTGATTGTTCATCTGCACTGGAGAAGAGGCCCCAAGGGCCCTGCAGAGCCAAGTGCCGTGACCCAAGGTAACGTCCTGTGTGCAGCAGCAGCATCTCCCTCCTGCCCTGGAGCAGGATGGAGCAGCCTGGGGAGCCTTTCGTGGCACTTGTCCACATTTCATCCACCTCCCTGGAGACCTTGGTGCCCCCCAGACTCCTCTGCAGCTCCTCTTGGAAATCTGGGCTGTTGTCCCTTAGCACCTCCTGGGGCAAGAGTGTGCCCAGGGTGAGAAGAGGAGACAAAGGACACGGTGAGGAAGAGGAGCTGGGCGGAAATGGTGGCCAGGGACACCAAGGGAAGGCTGGGACACCCCAGCACCACCCTGCTGTGCTTGGCCCAGGGTGACAAGCCCGTGCCAGGCTCTGGCAGGGGCCACGCGGTTGGATGCCACGATTATTTCACTGAACTTCAGCCTGGCTATTTATGGACAGGAATCATACCCAGGATCCAGGCTTCTCAAGTGTTGGAGTGCTCTTTGGGAATCTTCCAGGAAATGTCAGAAAATTCTGATTAGGCAAAATCAAGGTTTTTTCATGGGAGCCTACCGGGCTGTTCAGCTGCAGCCCGTGAGGAATTTCTGATGGAAAGCAGAGACAGGCAGGGGCAGGGCCCGAGCTGCCTGCAGGAGAGGAGCATCTCCAGGCCAGGGAGGACTCCAGCTCGGGAGCAGGGATCCTTTTTTCCCCCCTGGGAACAGCTTCCACTGGATTCCCGTGATGTTCAACCCCATCCCTGAGAGCAGTTGTCCATAAAAGCTCCCTCAGGGAGGTGTGTTTAAGATCATGCCCTTGGAGAACTTCTGCTGGCTCCCTTTGGGCCTGCTGCAGGAGGCAAGGAGGAGAAAATGAAATATGAGAACGAAATAATAAATCCAGCTTGCTGTGACTGTTAGGGAGAGGCTGCAGCTTGAGGGGTGCTGCAAAATCCCCTTCCACTGCAAGCCTGAGGATTCAGCAATTGGGGGTTGTATCTCCCTAAGCTGGGTCTCTGCCTTACAAAAACAATCCATGAGTATTTATCTGTATCTCAGTGTGAATAAAGGATGGGAAGGGGCTTTAAATTTTCTCTCTGAATTTTGAAGACCATATTTTTAATCTTTTCTCTGCCATGCCGAGATTCAGTTTTATTTCAGTATTTATTTTTGTTTTAATTGGTGGCTGACACTGCTGGGCAGAGCCCAGCTCCAGGAGCAGTCACAGAGCTAAGGAAGGATTTCATTTGAGAGAGAACTTCCAAATGAATTGTGAGTCAGGTGTAAAAATAAGTTGCCTGTGAAAAACCTTGTGGAGGGGAAGGATTTGCTTTCTTTTTTTCCTGTTAAATACTTCCCTCAAATCCACCTGTCCTGAAATTAGGCTGGTGGGTGGTGGGGAGCTTGGCTGGATTGGGATCTGAGTCCAGGCTGGACACCCAGGCCTGGTGAGGTACCTGCACCATCAGTAGAGAGGAGGAGCTGTCAGGGGCAGCATCTCTTGGATATGGGATCTTCCACCATTAGGGAATCCTCAGCACCTGTTTTAAACTAGGATCTCACCTTTTGGTTAAAGTTTGATGTGGGAGGATCAGAGCCTGAGATCTTTGCAGGCTGAGCTCTCTCCTGGAGAGAGCCTCTCTGGATCTGTTCTCATTTCAGCTTCAGCTGGGTGCAGCAAAGGAAAAGAGGCCAACAAGGACTGCTGTCTCCAGCCCTCCCTAGATGGGTGCCAAATCTCACAAACAAGTCCAGCCTCAAGATTAAAATGCAACATCCAGAGAGGCAGAAATGAAGTTGTAATCAGCTGGGATTTGCTTATTGACTGTATGGTCACTTAATCCCAGAGTGCTTTGGCTTGGAAGGGACCTTAAAGCTCATTTCATCCCACTCCCTGCCATGCACAGGGACACCTTCCACTGTCCCAGGGTGCTCCAAACCTCACCCAACCTGGCCTTGGGCACTGCCAGGGATGGGGCAGTCACAGCTTCTCTGGGCACCCTGTGCCAGTGTTTTACCTCTCTCACTGTAAAAAAAATCCTTCCTTATACCCAGTTTAACTTGACCCTCTTTTAGTTTAAAACCGTCGCTCCTTGTTCTACTGTACAGCCCCTGCCAGAAAGTTTGTCCCCATTTTTCCTATAGAATCCCTTTGAGTACCTCATCCTTTAATCCTGCTGAAATCACTGGGAATGCCCTGCTGCAAAATTAGACCTCGAAAAGAGTATTTTGCCTTGAATTTTAGCAGGGCAGGGCGTGCTGAAGAGCAGTTTCCCCACAGAGGTAGAACCCCGGGCTGCCAGAGCCCTGCCCTGTACCCACGTGAGCTGCTCTACCCCCTGCTCCTCCCCAGGTACAGATAATTACCTTACCCTAATTGCCATCTCCTGGTCATTAGCTATGTGAGCTGTTTACCCCAAAACACGAAGGCAGGGTAGGAGTGCTTCATCCTAGGAGAGGGTTAATCTCCCGCTGGATGCGGGATGCCCTCATGGGAATGGAATGTGTAGTGTTGGTAAGTGGTTGTGCCCCAGAAGCCTTTGAGAGCCCACTGACTACTGCATGCTAACGATTGGTATTATTAAAGAACAATTGATGGCCTGTAACCAAACAACAGAAACTAATTACTGGAAAACTTTTATTGTCCTTTAATTACTGGGCCTCTTTGTCAATTAGCAGAAGAGAGAGGGAGAGGGAAGAGAGAGAGAGAGACTCGTTTTATAGCAACAATAAACTTTCCAAAACTACAGTCATCAGTAGCTGCAGAAGCGAGTCTATTAACACACAATATTAAGGCCTGATATTTACTCTGGCTGCTAAACGTAGGTGCTTCTCTCCTGAAAAAGTGCAGAGCTCGAGGAATATTAATCAGGGGGTTCTCGCTGCCTGGCATGACAGCTCTCACTTCCCAAGTAATTTTACCCCTTGACCAAGGGTTTCTTTCTCCAAGGCTCCTCCAGCAAACTGGCCCCGTGCCCACCACGGAGCATGAAATTTCGGGGAGGCTGAGGGTGGGAGGGGGACAGGGCTGGGTGCTCAGGGACAAGGACCCAAGCGGGGCCAGCTCCTGCTCGTCCCTGCAAAGTGCTGTGGGTGCAGGTGTGTGTGGGACCCCCCACCCCAGCGGGGTTTGGCTGCATGGACCCAGCCATATGTTCTGCTCCTTGGTCCTGGCTCACCAGCACCATCCAAAAATAGTTTATTCAACTTCTTTTTTTTTTTTTAATCCTTTCTCATCCACTGCCAAATAAATTATTTCTGGGCATATTGTCACAAGCAGTTAACCTTCTCTGAGGAGCTTTGAACTCCAGTTACCCGCTGAAATGAATCACCATCTTTTTTCTGTCACTTGGCAAAGAGTGCTCACCAATATAATTTTTTCCTAGTCGACTTTCTCTGATTAACTGGTTAGTGCCTCCTACCAAGGAAGTGGTGTGGGCACCACCACTCCTCCCATAGGATGTGAATCACCAGGGAACTTGTCCCCATGGGGGGCTGGGCTTTGGATCCCAAATGGTCCTTCCAGTTCCTTCTCCCACCGGGGAGATGTGAGAGCAGAGAGAGGCACCAGGCCCAACAGCACTTTTCTCAGGGATGAGATGCTGTGTGAAACTCATTGCCAGACTCCTAAAAGCCTCAGCAGTAATGACTTTCCTTTGGGATGGACCTTTCTTCTTGCTCAGCAAGGGGATCTGGATTTCGTTGGGTATTCAGGAGCTTCAAGAGGTTTTATGGCATCTCCGTGGGCAGAGGCAGGGACGGGGGTTATTGGAAGGAGTTAAATCCCTCCCCAGAGTAACTGCTTTAAAAAGGAGCTTGCGAAAGAGCAAAGTACCAACCTTTTATCAGAAAACAAATATCGTTTCCATTGCTGTCCGCAAACACCGTCGACGCCTGATTTTCCCGAACGTTGGGAACGTCCGTGCCCACCCTGCCAGCCCCTGCTCCGTGTGCCCAGCACACCCACGGCAGGGATTCACGGCTGAGGCGGGATAAGCGGTGGGGAAGGAGCTTAGAAATTTGTCACAGCCTGTCTCACTTTATGTGGCTTGAATAGGCTCGGGGTTTGTGCTATCAGAGGGAATCCGGAGTAGCTCCTGCAGGTGACCTTAATAGCGGCAGTAATCTGTGGTCGTTTGACACATCTGTCCCCGTGTGATGATGCAGAGGAATAGTTAATCCTATAAAAAGCAAGCCAAGCTACACGGGATTTCTGGAGTTTACCCACAGGGCATTTTTATTTCATTTATCTCCCAAATTTCCCTCCTTTCCCTCTCCAGCCAGCTGGAGCAGAGCAGGACAGCGCGCCTCAGTCCTCACAGGTGGTTTACAAACAACGTGTTCCTGGAGCTGCACACTCAGAGATCCTTTGGAGACAGGAAGGGGCCATAAACGCTGGGATGAGGCCCTTGGCAGGGGTCCCAGGGGCCGTTATCAGCGGAGCAGGGCAGGATGTGGGATCAGAGCAGCACCTGCTGCAGAGCCATCGAGTAACGGCACCGCCCAGGGGACAGGTGGCTTTGCCTTCCCCCACCTTTACCCCTCCTTTTTTTCCTTCTCCATGCACACGTTTTGGTTTTTTAAATTATTTTTCCTTTTCTGCTACTCACACAACCCCCTTTCTCTTCCTGCTTTGCAACTTTTTTTTTTTTTCTCTCTGAAAAATAAGGAGGGAAGGTGTAGTATCTCCCTTTGTCCTAATTTCCTGGTAGGACCCATTTCAGAGCTCAAACCTGTTTCTGAGAATTTCTCTCAGTGTTACACACACACACACCTGGTGCTGATAGGGAGGTGCACTGCAGGGTGAGTGACCTTAAACAAGTAGGGAAGTCCTTACGGTGTATATTCTTAGGAAATTGTACAAACAATCGTATCTAAAGGAAGGTTTCTGCCAGGATAGGTGTTTAAGTGGAAAACTGTAGTGACAGATTCTTGAAAGCTGGGAGGAAAAGCAAGGAAAAGCACATAAGGAGAGAGCCAGGCTTACACAGTCACTGAAATTGTGTTTTGCCTTCACCCACCTCGTAGCCTTTCGCTCCCTGACTCCTCCTTCGAGGCTGGGTCTTGTCAGTGCTAAGAGAAGGGGTTTCCACTGGGGAAAAAGCCTCATTGCTCTGGGCAGATGCTGAAGCAGCCTGACAGAAAGAGCTATAATGGTAAAGCAGCCCCAAAGGCCGAGGTATCCCATCCCCAGGGCCGTCCCTGCCCACCTCAGAGGGCTCTCTGCAGATCCTGCTGCTGCCAGGGGGGTTCCTGAGCACATCCGGGCTTGCTCTGTCCTCTCAGGCTTGCTGCTCCTGCCTTCCACCCAGGGTTTCCCAGGAATGCCTGTCAGAGCCCTGTCTCCAGAAGCAGCAGAGGGGAAGCTGAGGCACAGAGGTGCAGCTCCTTCCACAGCAGGTTGGGGGGATCCCCTGCCAGCTCTTTCATCGCTGGGGGAGTGGCACTGCCCATCTCAGCCCCTGGAGGTTTCATTTCCAACTCCTGCTCCTGCCAGGTGTTCATCCTGGACACATGGCCATGCCTCATGCAGGAGAACTTCTAGAACAGCACAAGGCAAGGATTTGGGAGGCCTGGGACCTGTTTTCCCACATTTGCTGAGGAAAGGGACACGAGCCAGGCTCAGTTCCCTGGCAGGGACTGTAACCCTTGCTCATATGTCCCAGCTGGGGGGTCTGTGGGAGCACAAACCTCTGGCCGTGCTGAGCTGCCTCCAGAAGCTCAGCTGAGAGCCTGATCTGTGGTTTGATCACAGGAAGAGACACAAAGAGGCTCAAACCCCAGTTTTGAAACGCTGTGGTTGGGTGGTGTTTGCTTTAATACCCCTAAAACATGGAGAAGTCACTGCTAGGATTGGGCTGGAAATGGGAGAGACCATCCCTGTCAGGCAACAAGCAATTATAAAAACTAATCACCTTCCTCTGGGGCTCTTCCTGAGGGCTTTTCTAGCAATTTTGGCATTGAGCACCAATATCAATCACATCCCCTGTGCTGGCCACCTCTGCTGGCAGCAGAGCTCAGCACCAGAGGTGAGATCTGCACCCTCCCTGTCACACGTCCCCTGCTCTCACAGCAGGGACGTGTGAACTTCACAGCTCTCTCTGCCCCACTTAAACGCAGGTGCTTTGCTCAGAGAGCAGGAGGAGCGATTTCCTGCCACAGAGCTGCCCTGGCTCTCCCTGGGAAGGGACAAAGCTGCCTTTGGGGTCGGTGTTCCCTGCTGGGAGTGGCTGGAAGGGGGGCAGAGGTGCGAGGAGCCGTGTGAGACGTGCATGGGAAGCAGAGAGGCACCTGCTCCACTCTGGGGCTGTTGTCAGGATGCTTCCCCCTCTCTGACATTTTAAAAGTCCCACCTCTGAGAGAGACACGTGATGGAGAGAGATCAGGGTTTTGCTTCTGAAACCCAGAGGGTTTGTGCTTCATTGTGACTTTTCCCTGCAAATAAGAACAGGTCCCAAACCCAGGCTCAAAATCCAGAAGGAAACTAAGAAGGAGCTCCAATTAAAAGTGAAAACCTTGTGGCAGTTTGGCTGGTTCCGTGGTTTGGGAACCTCACATTTAACATTTGGCGTTGGCAATCCTTTCAAATTACAGGGAGTAACTTGCCTTTTTATAAAGTCTTTCATGTGGAGGATCCCAGCCTGCTTCTTCACCAGCTAAACCCACAACTACCATCACAGTGTCCCAGCCACTTGGAAGTGGAAGGTGAGGCTGGCAGAGCTGGCCCGGGGTTCCCAAAGAACCTTCATCAAGGGAATGGGACCTTCTCCAACCCCACCTGACCAGGGCTTGGCTTTCAGAATCACTGCAAGCTGCAAAATGCAACACAGATCCCAGCGCCAGGGACACTCGGGTGACACCAGGGACTTTGCAGCATGGGTCTGTCTTCCTTCCTGCTCCCTCAGTAGCTGTTTCCAAACCAGTCCGTGGCTGTTTTGCCTGGATGAAGAGATATTCCATGTTTTCTCAGGCAGGCAGCAGACTTTTAGCAGCAGACTTGATTTTTAGGCAAATCTGTCCCGTGTTGTCACTGAGTCAGAGTGGGAAGGCTGGGAGATGGTTCATATGCAAGGATACGGATGGTGCATCTTATGGAGATCATTCCAAACACAAACAAACACATTATTGTGTTATTATGCAATAATGAACATGATTTACTGGGTCTATTTATATCAAATTAAATCATTAACTAATGAGACTACAATTTAATCTTAATTTTCGCTGAGGTTTTTAACTACAGGAAATTGCCACAAGCACACAAAATTCATCCTTTGCCATGGTTAAATGATTCAGAGCCTGGGTGGCTCCCCCCATGCCAACCCCGGGTTAGTAGTTTCATGACACATTCTTTCTACCACATCCAAGGACATGAAAAATCTCTCCAGAAAGTGGGAAGGCACAGATGCTAACCACTTCACATAAGAAACTGGTTTCAGGCCAGCCACCAAAGGACTCTTCAAAGAAATCCATCAAACCTGGGCAAGGAAGAGCCGCCCAGTGCCAAATCCCAGCACTGAAGAGCCGTGATCCAAGGTCTGGAGCATTTTGAGCTGCTGGTGATATTAATCCATCCAGCAGCAAGGCTCCTCATTTGAACCAGGCTGGTTTGCTCCTGGAATCCCATACAGAACACGGTGGTACAATAGACCTGCAGTATGTGATTATCATGCTGTATCTGCTTTCATATCATAGGTATTTTTAGATGTGTCAGTTTGAAATCTAGGATTTAGTGCACAGAGCCTAATGGATTGTTCTTTCTTTCCCCCTCTTTTAATGTCAACTCTCAATATGCATGAAGCAGACATAAAAGCACTTTTGTGCAGGTGCTGTGAATCTCTGAGCACAGATGACAAGGGGAGATGGTTTTCTAGATTCATTGAGCTTCAGAGGAGACAGAACTCGATGATCCAGCCTGAGCTCCTGCACAGAGACAGCTCGGGCTTCCCCCACAGCCCCTCCATGGGCCCAGCAGCTCTGCACATCCCGGGAAAGGCACAATGGATCTCCCTCCTCCAGGGGTGGCTTCATCCTCCCGTGTGGGGCCACACTCAGGGCCCAGGAAGGAGAAGAGGGGAAGTCACTCCAATTCTGTGCAGCCCTTCAAGACCTCAATTCTGCCCAACTCAAATTTGGCAGAACCACAAAGGGAGCCAGAGCAGCCAGTCCAGGCTCCTCTGCACAGGGACCTGAAATCTTCCACCTGAGGTTGGGCTTGGCCTCAGAGGCTGAAATGCTGATTTACTCCATCCTACAGGCACCCACTCCTATCTGGAAGGCAAAATATTGTCTTGGACTTGACTCAGGGCCAAGTGGGTGCTCCCACCGAAAGCACGGAGAGTTCGCAGCATCCCCCAGGAATGGGTGACCCAGAGGCCTCCTCAGCCCACGGGGAGCACTCAGAGGCTCGGTGGGGAGGTGAGGGGGGGACAGGGTGGGAACCAGCCCTCCCTGTAGCTGTGGGCTGTTGTGGTGGGATGCATGGAGGAGAAGGAGCTGAGGTGATGTTTGATCTAGAGACTCCCAGGGCAAAAAGGAAAAAAATTGGGACATGTTATCATCTAACTTTTAATTTACCAAAATGGCATTGCTACAGCATAGTTCTGGATATGCTCTACCCCACTAGGTACTGTCCTCTGGGGGGTTTTTGGCAGCCACATGAGAAATCCCTTGTTGTGGCAACTGACCCTGTAACAGTCCAGTTGTCTGAATTATGCAGAGGCCACCGGCTCTGTTTTACACCACTGATCTCCTGCTGCATCTGGACACGGCTCCAGAGAGACCTACAGAGGTCTGTAAGCACAGACACATGTTCCCTGGGCTCACAGAGGTGCCAAAACCCCATTAAGATGTCGTGCAGTCAGGTTAACACTCCTTTCCTCTAAACAGAGCTCCCTTGTGCCCAGCACACGCTCCACAAACTCAACCCCAGGGCAGGTTCATGCCAGAGATCCAGGGAGGCTCGGCATGGCTCACTCCCAGGGCCAGGCACACCAAAACCAGACCCTGACCCAACATTGCCACTGGTAGGCTCCTTATTTTGCTGCTGGTTTGCCGTTTCTCAGTAGGAACTTCAAGTAAGAATCACAGAGGCTTTTTTTAATCTTTTTTTTTTTTTTTTTAAACTAACTCAATATCAGCACAGCATCAGAGTAAATACAGGGGCAGCTCTGACTGCAATTGTAGTACCCGGCACTCTGGCAATTTTTGATTGTGTGAATGATGCTCTGGGATTGTAGGAGAGGCAGAACTGAGACAAAAAGAAAATCCTTCTGCTTATTTAAGCTGTCAGTACCATAGAACAGAAGCCCTTGTGGACACCAGTAATTCATGGGAGCAGATTTTCAAAGTCCCCCTATTCAGGCGTTTCAGCCCAAGGTAAACAACTGACTTCTGGTAGTTAACCCCACCCTGTTTGAGGTTGAAGTGAAGCATTTTGTTCCAGCATGTGGTATTTACTTAATAGCTGTTATCAGGTTATTGAGAGATCCCCCCTGCACCGCCCACAGCTGCGCTCTGGATGTGTCCCCACGGGCCCCACAGCAGCAGCAGCAGCAGCAACCTGCCCTGCAGAGAGGAGTCACTGAGCAAACACGTGAAGAACAAGGCAGCCAGAGAAAAGGGGGAGATGGGGGAGGGCAAAAATGTCTATTTTCATGAAGGCAACAAATGCTGAGGAAATAAATTCATAGAATTGTAGAATTATAGAGTGGTTTGGGTTGGAAGACACATTAAATACCATGGGCAGGGACACCTTCCACTGTCCCAGGCTGCTCCAAGCCCCGTCCAACCTGGCCTTGGACACTTCCAGGGATCCAGGGGCAGCCACAGCTTCTCTGGGCACCCTGTGCCAGGGCCTGCCCACCCTCACAGGGAAGTAAAATCCATGTGGAGCAGGTTTTGCGTGCTGCACCAACACACAGCACTGAAGTGGGTTTGACACTTCCCAGCTTTGACCCAAGGAGCACTTGGGTGCCATTGTGCTCCAGCACACCAGGAGAAGGTTATCTGGAGAGTGCTGGAGCTTAGGCAAGTGCAGACAGTGCCATGAGGTCCTCCTGTGGTGTCCTCCCTGGTGGCAAGCAGGGACACCTCTGGGACAGCACATTGCCCAGGGCAGGGGGTTTGGCAGGACCACGTTGTGCAGCTGCTGTGGGGAAGGCAAGGCCACCCCAAACCCACCCCTCTGCCCCCGGGGTCTGGCCCAGCCCTGCCCCTCACCTCTTACAGCCCTCCAGGCTCCTGCTGGGGCTCCCGGGAGCAGAGATGTCCCACCAGATGTACCACGCTGTGTGTGATGCCAAGTGCATTCTTTTGGGGAGATAACAATACCAGCTGGGCTATTTTTAATTCAGTTCCTTGACAGAACATTTAGCCGTTCCTCTTAGAGAAGAATTTTGTAATGGGTTCCTATCATGTCAATTTGGAAAGCGTTCCAGCCTCCCACTACTGAGAAGTGTAAAACTATTGGCAACATATGGCATCCCCGTGGAGCTATTTAATTGTACAAAGGGCTGCCAAAAGATAAAAAGGGACTCAGGAAAAAAAAAAAAACAACCAACACAACTACTACAGCTCTGTTCTTCCCCTTTCAGCATCTAACAGCAAAACAGCTTGTTACATTTCCTAAATCCTCTCTCAAACAAAGCTGGGCTGCTGCTTCCGTGTTTAATAAGCTGGGGACTCTCGTGGTGTAACCAGGGATTTGACTCAAACCCAGCTTTCCAGTGGCTGAATTTTGATACCAGTTGGCTGCCCAGAGTGGGACCCGTGTTTTTGCTGTAGCCCCAGTGGTTGTTGTAGGGCTCAGCCTTGGGGATGGGGAGTTTGTGGGGTAGGAAGGGCAAGGTGGGAGTGGGTGTGGAGCCTGGAGGGGACAGGGGGAGTCCAAGGTCAGCTGAGGGTGCCCCTGATGTGTCTGCATCTCAGATTAGAGCAGAGCAACCTCCAAAGGCTGTTTCTCAGGGCCTGTGGATATGTTGTTGTTGAACTCGCTGTCATACAAACAGGAGAACACATCTCAAGGGTCCCGAGGAGCTGTATCAATGATATGGCAGTTTTTGTGAGGGTTTGAAGGGTTTTCTTCAGAGCAACTGGCAAAAATCAGCTTCTGAATGTCTGACTGGCCTTCAGGCACTGCCTCACTGGGTAAGCATGGCCTTGTTTCACCCCTGCACCCCATGCTGGGCAAAAACGGTTCTAGTTTGAGGATCTGTGCCCAAGAAAGGCATCAGCACCATCCCTGAGCGGCTGGTACCTTCAGCTCGTCAGCACATCCCTGCTCCGCACCCAGGCACGTGCACAACTCCCTTCCGGGGGAAGGCAAAGCACAGCATGCACCACAACTCTTTATTTGCTCTTGCAGCTCACAGTCCTCCCCAGAAGAAGCCTCCACACCTTGGGGACACTCTGGAGGTGGTAAGGCCCTCACATCCACTTTGATCCCTGGCCTGGGGAAACACCTCTCCTGCCCCGTGGAAACTTCATGAACAGAGAGAACAAGGGAAGGATGTGAGGGGACTCGAGGCCAAAACAAACCCACAATGAAACAGGCAGCAAGAGAGCTCCTTCTGTCACAGACTGGAAGGCTGCAGAAAATTTGTGGCACTGTTGAAATGCCAGTAGAGGGAAGGAAAGGCATGAAAACTCCAAGGAATCCACATTATTCATCATGAATGGTACAAACCCCACACAGCCGTGTCATGTTTGTGGGTAGAAAGGCCAAAACTCCATCAGGGTTTTGTAAGGGGACACAAGAGGGGGTTAACTGAAGGAATAACGAGGAAAAAAAAAAAGCAAAACAACACACAAGGCAGGGAAGGTGTCAGCCAAGATCTCTTCAGATTGTTGAAAGAGAAGAGGTGGAACAGAGACCAAAAATATCCAGTCTGTCACTAAAACCGCCCCTGTGCTGAAAACCTGGAGAGGCGCAGACTGCGCAGCTCTGTGGGAGGAGCTCCAGGTTTCACCCTCACTACCCAGGCAATGCAATAACAGGAAGACTGGATCACCTGGATCCTCCTCTTGGATGGGGGGGAAGCAAGGTGTTCAAATGGATTTTCAGAAAATCTTCTGACCCCATTTCTCAAAATCAATTTTGCCCAATAATTTTCTCACCTTGCAGGTGTTGGACTAAGGTTGGGATGAGTCCTCATCCCCATCCCTGCCAAGAGCATCCTGCTGCTGCCCTGAGGGTCTCTCAGACCCCCTCTCCAGCAGCACTGGGGACAGTGCAGCTGTGACCATTCTTGTCCTTCCCTTCACTGCTGGCCCTCACTGGAGTTTTTGGAAAACCCTGTAGGGAACCCACGTCTCATCCCCATGGAATATCCAAACAGATATTTTGCCTGCTTTCTGCTTTTCAGCCAGCATTTCCTGACAATAAAGGGAGGAATAGCCTGACAGAGATATAAATATCTTGACTGAGATGTCAGATCTAAATCCCAGAGTCTTTCCTACCTGATCCTAAGTCACCGAGGGGATTTGGAAAAGTTCTCCTGTGATACCAGCACAGATGTGAGGTTTGGCCTCTGTGGGAGGAAGAAGGCTGAGTGCATTGCTCCACTAAGGCTGCTCAGCTCCCCACTGGATGCATTATTTATAGCAGGACCTGCAGTAAATCAGTTTGTGATGAGCTCTCAGGCTGAGCCATTGCGTTGGCTCAGTCCCGCTAATGCAGCCTATGGAAAATCCCGCACAAAGGGGTGTCACAGGCTCCACCAACAGCACCCACAAAAACTCCCCTGTGCTCCTAAGATCATTCTCTGGTAGTTTTTGCATGAATTGGAGCAAAAGGTGTCATTGTCAAGGCCAGTCTAGTCTTTATTAGTGCACGTTGGATTTCATTAGAAAAAGCTTTTATTGCCTGGCAAATAATCGCATCCGGGAGGACTGATAGGGAAAAATCACTGCCTAAAATCACATTTTTGGTTAATCAGAGGAGTAGCCAATGCTGAGTTAACTCACTTTATTTTCCTAAGTTGGGCTGGACCTCATTAGTCATGGAATTATTTCTTTATGAAGAAAGTTAACAGTTCAAACCAAAACTAGAACTCTTTTCTTGACCAAATGCATTTAAAGAACTCATCTCTGTCCTCATTCCCTTCTGCAGTAGAGCTGACTCATCATTCCAAAGACAGAGATGTATGAGGTTGTCCTGTCAGCTTTGTGTCAGGGGTTGGACTCAGCATCTGGGGTCTCCATAAATGGGATCTGCAGGATGGATCTGGCAGGAGGCAGCAGCAGGGGACCCTCAGGACCATCAGGAGTGCTGGGGTTGGACTGGGCCTCCCCAGAATGGTGAGGATACCCCACATGGAAAATCAAGAGCTGGGGAATCTCTGGATGCCAGAGATGGCCAGTGCATGTGTTTGTCTATTTTTCTGATCCTCCCCTGCCTTTCAGCCATCCCTTTCTGCTGCTGCCGTGGCCTCCCCTTCTCCCTGAGGTTCCTGCTCCCATCCATTCCAGTCCCATAGCCACTGGAATTCACTCTTTCCTTGGTTTCACCCCGCAGCTCTGCTCCCCTGGCTCTGTGTGACACGAGGAGACTCCTCTCCCTCCTGGAACATCTAAAAAGTGTTGGGGACAGCAGAATCCTGAGCCTCCTGAGGGACCACAGGGTTGGGTTGGACATGAGGTGCTGGATTAGCTCAAGGAAAAGCCAGAGCTGGGTCCAGGTTTGTGTGGCCCTATACTCAGGGATATCATGCCTGGTTCTTTTTTATAAGAATGGTTTTAACAATGGTTTCATCTCAGTATGAATTGGGAAAGTCTTTAACCTCTCAACACTTTTCACTGGGATGGAAAATGCTTCCCACTGGACACTAAAAATGAGTGGAACTTGCTGTCTCTCCCTAGTCTTAACATTTCAGCGAAATGATGAATCTCATTAAAACCAAACCAAGCAACCAACCAAAACCGAAAGAAAACCCAAACAGATGAGAAATGCTCAAACAAAACAGAGGGTGAGCATGGCTGGTGCAGCATGCCCCATTTTGCTGCAGAATATCTTGGTGTGGAACAAGATTCTCCAGGCTTTCTTCTCTAACACTGCCCCCCTCTAAAACTGTTTTTTCTTTGTTTGGTTGGGCTATTTAAAACCCATCCAGAGGCACTGCACTTGCAGGCACCTCAGGAACCTTCAAGTAGAAGAAATGCAAAGGACAAACCTCAGCTTTTGGCAGAGAGGTCTTTTTTTTAGTCACATCTAAATTGCAATATCAGTAACCTAAGCTCTTTCAAATAATACTCCAACCACAGGAACCACGTGTGCAGGGGAAAAGGTTACGAATTTCTCAGAAAAGTTTCTTGTTTCAGTTGCCGTAAGATTCTGCTGTTGGGTGAGCAACGGAACAAGGTTGTTCTTGTTGTTACGAAATAAGAACAGAAGAGAATCTGACTACTTTTTCTTCAGCTACCCAGTGATGTCAAAAGTAGTGTTTAGAGCATTCCCAGAAGGAGAGGGGCTGTGGTCACCTGCAGGCCTGGGAACCGAGGTTGTTCCATCAAATTTATGGCAGATGGTCCTGATGCTGGAGAAGGGAAGGCTCCAGGGACACGTTAGACCTTTCAGTGCCCAAAGGGCTTCCAAGAGAGCTGGAGATGGACTTGGGACAAGGGCGTGGAGTGCCAGGACAAGGGGAGTGGCTTCAAACTGCCAGAGGGCAGGGTTAGATGGGATATTGGGAAGGAATTGTTCCCTGTAGGGGTGGGGAGGCCCTGGCACAAGGTGCCCAGAGAAGCTGTGGCTGCCCCTGGATCCCTGGCAGTGTCCAAGGCCAGGTTAGACAGGGCTTGGAGCAGCCTGGGACAGTGGAAGGTGTCCCTGCCCTGTCCCTGCCCCTGAAAGGGACAGAGGAAGAGATGGATCAGCAAACTCCCTCAGAGTGCAAAGAGTGCAAGACTAAAATGAGACCTGCCAAAAATCAAACTGAGTTACAACTTGCAAATATATTTTAAATAAAAAATCTTAGGTCACACAGGTAAAAAGGAAAGCAAGATGGATGAAATAAAAAACAAATGTAGTTGCAGAAAAAAATCCTGAATGAGTACTTTGCGTCAGTTTTCAATAAAGAGGCTGCTGCAGGACACAAGGGCACAGGGACGATCACTAATGGGCATGAGATTTATAAAAATGGAAATTTCAGCATCCAAGGTGAAAGCAAAACTGAAAGAGCTTTAATGCACTGAAGCCAGGGGGAACAAATAATCCAAGCCAGAGTCCTAAAAGAACTGGCACACGAAATCATGAGTCCACTCTCCAGGATTTTTAATACATAAGTCGAGCAGAAAAAATGACAAGCCCAGTTCTCCTGTTTTAAAAAAGAAATAAAAGACCCAGGCAACCAGAGACATCAATGGTATGCAAAGCTCAGAATAAATTTGCAAGGAAAGAATAATTAAAGACCCGAAGGTAAATGGAAAATCGGATCAAATATAACAAATAAAACACTTGGATGATCCTGACGAGGGAAGTAATAGAAGCAGAATGAAATGTAATAGTACAAAGTGCAGAGCTGTGCACGCTGGGAGTAGTAACACGAATTTCTGCTTGGAGCTTGGGCCTCATCACTTGGAAATGACAGAACAGGAGAGAAAGTTGTTTCCACTCATCTGTCACAGGGGATGGGGAGCTGCCAGTATCGTGCAGCTCTGGAAAAGGTGCAGCTCTGGAAAAGGCTTATCCCAGGCAACATTTTTCCCACTAGGAATGGGTGAATGTGAGAACTGCAGCCCTGCCCAGGTGTCACCACACCCAGGAGCTCTGCAGGGCTCTCACCCCTTGCAGGACAGCGATGGGAAGGTGCAGGAAAAGGCTCTGGAAGGGGCTGAGCTCATCTGCCCGGAGAGAGGGAGGGTTGGCTGGTGCAAGAGGAACAAACAATGGCTAAAAGAGACCTGAGTGCAATGAGAGGAGGGGGAATAAACAGAGAGGAGGAAGAAAACTACTGAAGCTAAAGGACTGTCTTGGAACAAGAACAAATGCAGCGTGCTGTCGCTGTTGGACCAAAAGCGGAGCAAAGGGACTCAGCAATCTGAGAGAATGCTGAGTGAATTTATTTAATTATTAACAGATTTATATACACACAAGAGGACTGTTCGGATTGGATGAAACCAGTCCACCCTCCTGGGAGTGATTGGACAGAACTCTGACCGCCTGTTTCCAAAAGCCACTCTCAGTAACATGAAACTTATCTTATATTTATAAAACTTTCAGTAGAATTCCCGTGAGAAAGAGTTCTGTGCTGTTACAGCGTGCAGGCCATGAAAGCATTTGGGAAGTTACAAGAAGATTTTTAGTAGGAGAGCAGTAGTGATCTGGAAAATTCTCCTGAAGATGAGGGGAAGGAGGAAACTAAGCCTTGGCTTGGAGAAGAGATGCAGACATTCCCGGTGGGCTGTGTGGTGTGGGTGCTGGAGGTCTCTTCTCATCCTCTGCTCTCACAGCTGGGGAGGGGGATGTGAAGGAAGGGGATGGGCAGGAGGTGGAAGGTGTGGCTCAGCACTCCTGCAGCACAGCCAGACTTGCCTGGCTGCTTCTCCTGGAGGTGCAGCAATGACGGTCACCACTCAGTGCCTCTGCTATCTCTGAATGCTCAACCTTTCACATGACTCTCCCAGGAAAATCAGCTGGTTTGTGGGAACTCTATTATTCCTTTGCCACTGAAGTGATGGTTTGGGTGTTAGTGTTGATGTTTGTACAGACAAAAGAAATCTGAAAGGGGAAAAAAGTGGGGAAAAATAGAGCTGCCAGGAGATTTTTCATGTGAGAGACAAGAACGCCAGACCTGGACAATATTACTTGGAAGGGGCAGGGCTGGGAAAGTCCTTTCTGTCCTCCACAAGCACCTGCTTTCACCCAAGATATTGGTGCTTGGCTGTGGTGTTTCCAGAAGGCAGCTGATGCTGCAGCAGAAGGGATTCCCCATCACTTACTGGATCAAATGTTGGTCCTTTGCAGAAGGGCTGTGCTTTGAGACTGGACATCAACCTATCACCTTTCTCTGTGTGAATATTATCTTGGCTTTCTCCCCCTTCCATGGCTCAGGGTCTGCTCCATGGACAAAGAGCTTAAATCCTCGTGGTGCTGAGCTGTGTCCAGCAGTGCAGGCTGGGCACAACATCTCTGCAGGGCCCCTGGCAGCTCCTGGTGTTGAGAGGGTTAATTGTGCAGGGAGGAGTTGGGAGACAGGTTCAGCTCTCACTTCCCTGGCTCTGGCTGGCTTTCACGTTGATTTCCCCGTTCAAAATACACCACTGAGACATGGGCAGGGTTAGCTGCTGCTGCTGCTGCCGAAGCAGGAGGCAGAGCAGAGCCTGGATTTTTAAGTATCACTGGAGTCGTTGATCAGCCGAGGTGGGCACAGCTTCGCTGGACACGCAGGATGAGCTCCCAGGTGTGCTCCCGTGGGCTGAAGGCACATCCAGGTTCCTTCTGTTAGCTGCTGGCCTGTGAAATCAGAAAGTGCTGCTCTCCATCATCACTGGAGCCACTATTTAAATTCACTTGGATCACAGAGTAATTTTTCCACTCTGTTAAAGGTTTCTTTCGCAAGTGCCACTCCATGTCTCTTGATTTGATTTCCTTGTACCTTTTTTAATCCATTTTTAATAGGCTTCCAGATTTTTAATAGCTTGAGAGATTTCTTTTCTCCTTCATGTCTATGTTGTTGATTGTAAGACTGGCTTTTGGATGTCTCCTTTCTTTGATACCTCGCTTGCCTGGGTCGTCTTTGCACTTATCCTTTAAACATATTCGCAATGTACTTGGTTTACTTCATTGAGCATTTTTGAAAGCATTGCCTTTGCTTTTCCTCTCAACTCTGTTATCTGAATACATCTTAGGTAATTAATCAGCTCCCATTGATCTGAACATAAATTTCCAGATTTTTCAGACATTCATTACATGTGCTGAATAGAAGTGAGAGTGGCTGGATGAGAGAATTCATACCTGACAAACAGCCCATCCAGATCTGAGCTGTTCCTTCTCCTTGTGCTCTTCTCATTGAGTAGCTCGGGGCGGGGGGAGTAGTGATGTTTTTCAGACAGCTGTGAGTGAGAAGCAAAAGCTCAGAATATAAATTCACTCTCTTAAGGGCTCTTCTTTCCAGTTCCTCTGGATCAGCAGCCATTTCTGAATTTGATACAACTGGGATTAGCTGGTTCTGGGAGCTGCTGTTTCATTCCTAAACCCACCTTCTGTTTAATACATTGGGACCCCAAAGCACAGCGTGGCCATGGGAGGCTGGGCGGGGTGACCCCGAGCTCCTCTCGCCCTGCACAGACACGTGGCTGGCTGTGAGCACCAGTTGCCTCCTCTCACCCTGAAACCCAGCCCGTGGCCCTTCATCTCAGCCCTGAGAGCTGAGGACAGGGAGCAAAAGACAACATTAGATCCAACTTAAAGGACATAGGTGGAGAGGCAGGAAATCATGGCACAGCTTTGTCTCCACGTGTCCACCGTCATGGGGGAGGAGGTTGCAAGGAAGAAAAACATGGATCTGATTCACTGTGTGATGGTGGAAGCAAAGCCCCACAGCAAAGCCATGGAGCATTAACATGAGGGGCTCAGTGACCACCTGTGTAATCTCAGGGGGCCCTGCTGTCAGTTTCTCATTGAGTTATATCAAGCTGCATAATATCATCCTCCCTGCCACTATCTTCAGTACTCCTGGAGGTGCATTTTTCCAAAGAACTGGATTAAAAAGCAGCCCCAGCCCTCACATGCCTGAACCAGCTGCTGCCACCTTTGCCCAAGCACAATCACCCATCCCAATGACACTGAATTCAGAACAGCCACTCCTCTGTCACTGGAACTTCACAGAGCAGCTCCCAAGTAGTGAAGGCTGCTTGTTAGGGGAACATTTCCTGCATATTTAAAGAGCTTTGAGCCCTATATTGCATGTACCTCATTGGGCTTCATTGCCAGAAGTGCAATTAATGGGTTTTGTGCTGCAGTGCAGGGCAGGAGTAGCACTGCCTCCCTCTTTGTGCTCTGTGTGCTCTCATGCTACAAAGAAGGAGGGAAGTATTGGTAAGCAGAATGAAAAAAAAAATGTATGAATTGCACTTCTTAGTGAGTGGCCGTGAATGGTGAAGGCCATGAGTAGGGCATGGATCAGATAAACTCATCCTGCACCAACTCATCCTCATCGCCCTGGCAAATCACAGTGGAAGGTGTTTGTCATGCAAAGAGCTCAGTTTAATCAAATCTCTCCCTCTCTGTGTATATATTTATATGGTCACTCGTTGTTTATCCCCACACTTCGGTTTCAGTCGGGAGATTTTCAGAGTAAGCTACAAACCAGCATGAAAGAAGGGTGTTCAAACCACATCTGAATTAAAATCTAATTTATTCTGGTAGGAAAACACAGTTCTGTATCAAGGAGAGCAGAGCAGTCCAGGATGGCCAGCACTGTGTTTCAGCAGGATAATTTCTTTCAATGCTTAGTTATTATTAACTATATCTCTTATTCATCCTGTCTCTTGATCCTTTTTCCCGAAACATGGAATTTGCTCATGCAGTACAACTGTCTATCAGGAATCACCGTTGCAAACTGATTTCCAGTTGTCAGACCCAAAGATATTTTTATTTTAGTCGAATATTCTGTTCCACTAATTCAGTCAGCTCACCCACAAGTTTAACAACTGCTCTGAAGAATGTGCATGTGAATATGATTTGCCAGTATTCCTGCTTTTTGAGATGGGCTATGCCTGGTGTGTGCATGAGAATGATTTAATATTTAAAGGGACTGAAGAGGATTTGAAGAATCTTCATAGCTGAGGAAGTTTGTGAAAAATCTCCTTTCTGGTTTAAAATGGATTAGAAATGTGGATTCTGTTTATTGCTGCAGACTCAGTTTTCCCAGTGTTCAAGGCAGCCTATGGAAAAAATTTTTTTCATCATGCAGGATGGATCTAATCCTACAAGGTCTCAAATAAGCAGGAAAAGCCACTGAAAATAGTGGGATGGCTCCTGTGCATGGCAGTGACATGGCTGAACAGGCATTGGGGTGCAGAGACTGGGTTGTTCAACACATAAAATCAAACATTAGGTGTGAGCTGGGGGAAAAGGCTGTTCAGGACCTAAAGGCAGCCTGTGGGTGGCTCTTGCCTCATGCTCATCTCCAGCCCAGCCTCACATGAAGGAGCCCTTCCTGCCCTCTGCAGAGTGGTGATCNGGAGGGCCACTGCTTTTGCTGTGCCCTTAAGGGATGTGATCCTGCCCCTCTGCCCAGCCCTGGGGCACCTCTGGGGTGCCGTGTCCAGCTCTGGCTCCTCAGCACAGCAGGGCCAGGAGCTCCTGGAGTGGGGCTGGCAGAGGCTGTGAGGATGAGGAAGGGCCTGGAGCATCTCGGTGCCCAGGAAGGGCTGAGGGAGCTGGGGCTGCTCAGCCTCGAGAGGAGCCCCAGCTGAGAGGGGCCCTGAGCCCTGGGTGTCCCTGGGTGTCCCTGGGTGTCCCTGGGTGTCCCTGGGTGCAGGGAGGGCTCAGGGCAGGGCCCAGGCTCTGCTCCAGGGCCCAGCAGTGGCACCAGAGGGACGGGCAGGGCCTGAGCCCAGCAATTCCCTGCACAGGAGGCACAAATTCTGCCTTGGGCAGTGCCCAGCCCTGCACAGAGCCCAGAGAGGCTGTGGGGTCTCCTCCCTGGGATATCCCAGAGCTGTGTGCACACACTGCTGTGCCCTGTGCTCTGGGACGGCCCTGCTGGAGCTGGGAGGTGGCACCAGCGACCCCACTGTGGTCCCTTCCAGCCCGACCCATCCTGGGATTCTGTGCTGAGGTGGAAGGAGCTGAGCATCCCTCTCCACCACACTGGGGTCCCCTTGTCCCTCAGGAACTCCCTTTTCCCCTGGCTCCTGCAGACTCCTGTTCCCTGGTCTCCATGTCCTCTAATCAGCTTAGCACAAGCCCTCCACTGCATATGGTCAGATTGCAATTTTTGAATTCTTGTAGCATGGGCAAATCAAACCCAATTTCCTGCAATACAAAGCCCTGCACTTCTCCCCAATGAGGGCTATTTTCCTGCCAAATTGCATCTTTCAAACCACAGCCAATTCAGCTGTAGTGCTGCCAAGAAAAAAAGGTCAGAAAGACTTTAAAAAAAAAAAACAAAAAAACCAGAAGATATTTTCCTCTTCACTGTATTCAAAAGCAGATCTCCTAATTCTGCACAAACTTTCAAAACAAGGGAGAAATCACTGTAGGATAGGTGCTGATTATAGGCAATTTCAGCCCAAAGGACAACATTTTACAAGCTTATTAATAGGACCTGAAAATAGCAATTTCTAATGTGGCCAGTGCTGGATTTGTATGAAGTCCTTCTCCAGTGAAACCAGTGGAATTATGCAGATTTGGGGCCTTCCTTACTGGAGTTATCACTGCTGCCTGTACAATATTTTAGATACATCAGTTTTACTTGAAGGATTTGACCATGAGTATCTGCTTAGCCACATACCTTATGAGATAAAAATGCAGTAAGTGGGGAGATGGGAAAACCGTCTCTCCTTTTCTATCTGGGAGAAAAAGACTGGACTGAGAGGTGATTTGAACAAACAATAAAATATGTAGAAAGAGCTAGGGTAATGGAAGATTTTAAGTACCCAGGCAGGGAGTAGAGGACATTAGCTGGAAGCTTGTTTATGGAATTGGCATAAGATTAGGTTTTAACTTAGTGTGTGGAGCAGCTGAAAAGGAAGAGAGCTACATGGCGTGCATTAAGTGCTGCACTATGTGGAAGGTGTTTGAAGACAAGCTGTACTCCAAGGAAAATGCTCTGCCAAACATCCATGTCCACCGTGGTAGGCTGAGCAAAAGGGAAGATTCTGAAGCAGGAAACTTGGAGAAGTTCCATTGTCTGCTGACAGGTGCTCGAACAGCCAGCACAGAAAGCCAGCGCTGAAGTTCAGGGTTGGATGAAATTGTGTGTAAAGGTTTATAATCCAAATCCCCCAAACCTGCAAACACCCAAATCAAACACATCTCATGGGTGTGAAGGCAACCCCAGGGCAATCAGGGGTCAGGGCAGGTGAGGGAAGAACCTCTTCTCCTGCAGAAAATGTGAAGTTTGTTGTTGGCTGAAGCAAGGGGTTAAAAAGGCTTGTGAAAACCACTGAAGGCAGTGACAGAAGCAGAAAAGGTGATGGAGGAATCCATGTGGAAAGGGGTGAGGCACACGATCCATGCTGCTGCCTGGGGAGGGATTTTCATGCAAAAATCACAAATTTCCCTTCCCACAACAGGTATTCGTTTTCCAAAGGAAGGAAGCTGAGGAAGTGGGATTAAAACATTAAAATAGTTCAGCCAGTGCATGAGAAGGTGATTAGTGCTGTTAAAGGATGACAAGGAACCTGGATTGCTGAAGGACATTGCTGAGTCCGGGCCCAGTAGCAAGGGGGGGGAACTCTCCAACTGCCTCTCCAACTCTGGCAGAGGTTTTTGGGCAGTTCCTTCTATGCTGGCTGCTCTTTTGGTGCTAACAGTGCACAGGGCTGATGGCAGCTGTGCTGAGCTCATTTATGGAAGACCAGGGTGGGAACACCAGGAGTAGATGTGGCACCTGGGGACACGGGATAGTGCTGGGCTCGGCAGTGCTGGTTAGTGGTTGGACTCAACGATTTTGGAGGTCTTTTCCAACCTAAATGATTCCATGAATAGTCCCCGCTGTGTAGGAGGGGGCCTGGCCTTATGGCAGAGGTAACAGGCTTGTGTCAAGGCTGGAAAACAGATTTCTCCCAGAGCTTGGTGGACTGAGGTCTGGAAAGTTTTCACTTGGGGCTGTCTCCGCCAGGCTCCTGCTGTCCTGAGCTGGAGGGTTTGCAGTGCTGTGGGACCTGGGGATGAGCATCCAAGCACAGAGGTCTCTGGCAGTGTGACCCTCCAGGCCCTTGCTTGATTTCATGTCCTCCTTGTTCCCTTTCTTGGCTCACAAATTTTGTTTCCTCTGACAGCTTGCACACACCACACCAGGCAGATGTTCCCATCGCATTTCACATCGATGATGAGCTTTCATTGGGCAGTTTCAGTCAGTTTAGAACCCATTAATGGATATAAATAGTCCAGATTGTCCTTTCCAATTCCCATTACTTTGCCTTTTATGCACCAAATTCATTCAGCCACCGCACTGCCCCATCGTGGAACTCGTGGAATTTCCTCACTGAGCTTTCAAGCCTTGACCATTTCACGTAGTTTCATATTTATCCACAAATTTTCTTTTCGCTGCTCATGCACTGAGATGAATGCTCAGGCATCCAGGCTATTAATAAGAACACTTGATAACAATGGTCCTCGTGTGAGCCATTAAGACACTGCAGTATTAATAGTCTTTCCTTTTGGAGAAGGACTATTTATTCTTCCCCTTTTCCTTTCTTCAGGCTGGAGCTGATCGAATTGTTCATTGTGAGTAATCTCCTTGGAGAATATAGTTCTTATTTCTCTATGAAAATCATTCATTAATTCATTCCATGAACTTTATCCTGAGATACTCAGCCCTTTGCTTTCCCTCTTTGCTCCTCATTACTCACTTGGTCTTGGTTCACCTCTGTGCTGTAGCACAGATGCTCCAACGTAACTGGATGCTGAAATGATTAAGCAAGGAATGACAGGCAGCCAGGAGCCAAAATTGCATTTCTTCTGTGATTGAATCAGCCTTTAGCAAACATAAAACTTGAGCGGCCCTTGAACTTTCCTGGAATGACCAAGCTGTCTGTTTGTCACAAGAAGCCAACTTGATGACTTCAGTGGCAAATCCATGGGTGTTCTCAGCCTTCCCTGTTTCCAGATCACAGCAGCCAGGTCCTCCTTGGACATGGAAGCCTCTTGGGCAATTTCCTTGCATTTGCAAGCACACTTTTGGGTGAGAGTCACCATTCCACAAGAGTCCAGCAGTGTTGGGTGACAGTGACCTCGGGCACCAGTTTTACCCTTTTTGCCCCTATTTCTTTACACTTTTCCCACTTTCCACAGCTGGATTGAACCAGGAGCACCTTGACACCTCAGCATTCAAGCCCAGAAATCACTGTTCAAAAGTGAACACCTGTTTCTATTCGTTTCCTTGATGCTCCACACCCACCCTTCCCAAAACCCACGTGGATCATGCTGTTTGCCTGCTCCTTGGGAAAACCCATCTCCTATTTCTTCTCACATTATCCTTTCTGATTTTTGAGCATATTTTATGGGAAGGGGCTGAATAAAATCCATCCCCAGCACACAGAAAAACCTGAGAGCTCCAGATCTGCTGCAGTTCATTTCTTTACCTGTGTAACTCAGAGCACCAGTTGGTAAGAATTCATTTGCAATCAATAAACTATAATTTCCCAAACTGCTAAGAAAAGCACGATTAAGAGCACCTTCTATTTACTAGGATTGTTGCTGTCTGAGCCCTCTCAAGGGAAATGACTAATCAAGAGATAACCTTAATTAATGGCAGAGTAAGCACTGGACTTACAGGCTTAAATTCCTGCAGCTTTTCAGCTCACATTTATATAAATTATTATATGTCTTTGGACATGGATGGTGGTTTGAGGTGATCAGCATCTTGAGTTAAAGAGCCTTTAGGCTCCCAAAGCTGACAATTTAGGCCACAGCTCTCAGAAAACACAATGGACATGGCAGTGTTGATTCAGCAGTAACCGAGCTCAGCGGTAACCGAGCTCAGCGCTTGTGTCCCCAGATTATATTACAAGACAAGCCAGCACCTGTGAAAGACAAAGGAAAATCTCCTCGTGATTCCAGTGAGATGAAATCTAAACATTTATTATCCAGCCTCTTCCCGTGTAGTTTCACCAATCAAAAATCTGCCACAACGAATTGAAAATGTGTATCATCAAATTATTATTATTATTGTTATTATTATTATTTTTAGGAATTTGATTAAAAAACAGCACCTCTAAAACTTAAAATTTAACCATAAACCAAAGGAAAATGAAATAGGGGGTAGAGAAAGAGGAAGAAATAAACCAAACAGCCTGGTTTTATTGCTCAATGTGGCAGATGGTGGTTTTAATGCACCCAGGACCTGTGGGTTCCTGCCAGGGGAAAGGAAAGTCTTCAGGATGGATTTGCAGAATGATATTGAGATGGTTTTGAGGATATTTTTGAAGACAACTACATAAACCAGAGAGGTCAAGTTAATTGTGGTTCTAGGTCGCCCTTTCTCTTGCCAGCTAAGGATGCTCTCGGTGGCTCACTGAGTTGGATGTGTCCAAACTCTGCACCTCCCAAAAAATGAGATGGATCTCAGGCAAGAGCATCCAAAGCAGAGAGACGGACGTGCTGAGTGGGTGTAGAGGGAAAGGCTGTGCTGCTCTTCGTGGGCAAGAAATGGCCAAAGTGGGCGTCCCCAAGGATACCCTGGGGGAGCAGGCAGTGTCCTGACCAGTGCAATGAAAGAGAAGCTGTGGAGCCAGGAGAAAAATCCCAACAGGTAAACCAAGGAGACAAGATTTGAAGGAGATTAACTTGTTCCACCCTGACAAGAGAGGGCTGTGATTCATCCTGAAGAATGAGGGTGGTGTCCTGCATCAGAAGGAGGAGGTTTTTTGCGTTGCTGAGTGGTTTTTTCTGATCGGAAAGGTTTCCATCAATATTCCCTTCTCATCAACCCCAATCTCCAGCACCGCCACCTGTAACTCTCAATCCCAGTCAGCTCTGGACCTCTCTGCACAAAAGGCTCTCATTCAGGCCAGAGAGTCATGCAAAAGAGTGAATTTTGAGAGACTTAAAAAATGTGGAATCCACCTTTCTCTGGGCTTAAAAATCCCATTTTTTGCCATTAAAAGACTTCGTATAGTCCTTTTAGCCTTGCACTTTTAGGGGCACCAAGTGTAGCCGGTTCATTTAGGAATAAGAAAAGCAAAGACAAGAGTGAACAGGAGCTGCCTTACTATTTAAAGAATTTAATTTTCATTTTGAGGAAAGTGTAAGTCTAAATTTGCTGTTATGTAACAAACTGCATTTAAAAGCAATTGCTTTTGAAAATACACTATTGAACTTTGAAATTACTGTGATAATGCAGCTTTAGTCTGTGAATGCTCCAGTCTGGGAGAAAGCACAACAGCAGCCTTTGATGAGGACATGAATTTGTTATGACAGGCTAATTTTACAAATCCATGGCTGCCTTACGGCAGAATCATAAAGATATACATTAAAAAAAACCCCAAAAGCCCAAGAAGCAAGAAATGTATCATGTAGCTGCTGAGAAAATATTCTCACACAGCCAACTCCCACAGGTCAATTCAAGGTAGTATCCAGCCGCCTTTGATAGCTCAGGGAGCAAAATATTGTGAATATTGGGCATGTTTAGTCTGATTGGTGACTTCAGCTGTTTGATCCGTGGCCGTGTGTGTGTCTGGGAGTGCTGTGGTATGAACTGCCTCACGTAAACAGCCAAACAGATCTTGGGGAAAAAACAATGGGGAAAAACCAAATCAATCTACCAGCTCTCCCCGCCTGAAATAAAATCTTAAACAATAGAAATCCTGCCTGGAAGCTTCGTGCAGGCTGTGCCTGAGCGGAGCTGACACGGTGAGTTAGCATCAGGCCGGTGTGAGTGGTCTCCTAGAAATAATCTCATTGCAGATATCCCACTAATCCTCCAGTAGGAAGGGCAGGAAGGATGCTCTGGGTGGGGCTGGCAGAGATGTCTGCTGGAGATGGAGGAAGGCAGGAGGTGGAGGAGAGCTTTTGGAACCGCAGCTGGGAGATCCAGGGAGAAGAGTGGATCCTGGAGAAAGGGTGAAGAGGTCTGTGCAGGAATGGAGGAGACAACCTGGTGGCACAGCTGGGGAGTGCCCACCTCAGCCAGAGTCACCAGCAAATAGGAACAGCCTTCAGCACCTAAAGGGAACCTGCAGGGAGGCTGGAGAGAGACTTTTGCAAGGGCAAACAGTGATAGGACAAGGGAGAATGGTTTAAGATGAAAGAGGGTAGGTTCACTTCGGATATTGGGAAGAAATCCTTCCCTGTGAGGGTGGGGAGGCCCTGGCACAGGGTGCCCAGAGAAGCTGTGGCTGCCCCTGGATCCCTGGCAGTGCCCAAGGCCAGGTTGGATGGGGCTTGGAGCAGCCTGGGACAGTGGAAGGTGTCCCTGCCCATGGCAGAGCATGGAACAAGGTGATCTTTAAGGTCCCTTCCGACCCAAACCATTCTAGGACACTATGAACTGTGGGGAGCACATGGGAGGGAGCAGAAATCATGTGGTGGGGCCCTTATGGGATGCTGCTCGCTCCTGTGAAGCTCTTGTGAACAAGGACTCACTGAAACACCTTCCACAATGTTTGAGGAAAAGGCAAACAGAGCTTTGGGGCTAAGGAAATCCTCTGTGGACAGATGCCAAGATGCACTCAAGACTTTGCCACTGATTTTGTGCGGTGCTGTATCAGCCAGTGGCCAAAGGAGCCTGGTTTGTGTTCCTGACAAACTCTGTAAGGCTCCAGCACTCTGCCAGTGACCGAGGGAGCTCAGAGCAGCTCACATCTCAGTGTCACTGTGTAAATCTCTCCAGCCTGTCACTGATGGAAGGGTCTATGTGACAGGTGTCACCCATAAATCCCATTTAAATACATCCATTACCACACACTGTATCACTCACAATCACCCATGAAATGTCTCTTTGGAGTCAAGAATCAGACAGGGATGATTTAGGGCCATTCTGCTGGTGTGATGGGATTAGCTGGATCTTGCAGCTATTAGGATGTCAGGCCCAACACTGGCCCCAGAAGGGATGAGGGAGAGCAGGCAGAGACAGCTCCAACAGCAGCTTTCCAGCAGCCTTTCCCACACAGGCTGGAGCTGCTTCACAATCAGACTTTAAAACTGACCCCGGAGACTTCAAAACCCACTTCCCATGGGAGTACACACAAGAGTCCTGCAGGTGACTTAAATTTTAGACCCAATGAGACCTTTCTCTGGCTTTCTGTTATCGTTTCCACCTTGCCAAGTGGAGTTCCCATAGCTTTACACACACACACATGTGCACACAGAGTTCTGCCTGAGACACAGACAGAGCGAGGTTTTTGCCACTCAGCAGGTGGGTTTTTTCTAATTTCTCCTCCAAAAGGAGCAGGCAGCTTGAGATATCAACCTGCTCCAAATAGAAAATTGGTGTCTCATTTAACTCAGAATAACATGAGAACATCTTCACAATAAACAGGGCAATTTAGACAGGTAAATGCTTCTTGGGAGACACCAGTGCCAGACAGGAACCATGCTGATAGAAGAGGCTGGGAGACACCCCTGATGAACAACTTTTTTTAGGTATTGCTGAGTAAAAGCAGAAGAGGAGAGGTGCCTACATACCCTGTGTCTGAGCAGTGTCTGGCAGGAGCAGGTTCAAAGGGGGAAGAGCTGAGACAGCCCCGATGCCATAGAGACACCAGTGGCTTCCTGGCCCTGAGAAGAAGCTCCTGCTCTGAGCACTCTGCTCCAGTGCCAACACCAGAACTTCGCTCCCCTGCAGTGACTTTTCTCATTACCCACAGAAACATTCAGTCCTTTTTGCCATGAAGGCCTTGATAACAGCTCTGGCACTGGGATCAAATGAGGAGCATTTGTATATGGGGGAGCAACTGGATGCAGTTGGGCCTGGATTAGGATGGGGCCCAAGCAGCAGCAAAAGACAGCAGAGATGATCTGAGGTTCACAGGCTCAGCTCTGCCTTCATTTTCCAGCAAGGGCATGAGAAGGAAGAACCAGCATCACTTCTCCTTGTCCATAGTGCTGCAGGAAAGGGATCAGCTCGTTCAGGAGCAGGAGGTGAGAGGGAATGTCAGGCAAGCGCAGGAGGAGAGGCCGTGGGTGCAGCAAGGAGCCAGAGCACTGTCACTTTTAATGAGCAGGGTGATTATGTACTGGCAGCTGTTTGCAGATTAGAGACCGAGGACTTGGTCAGGGATAATTATCTCTCTCTGGAATTAGGAGATTTTTCTCTTTTCTGGCAGGGAAAGAAGAGCTGGGCAGTGCCCAGCATCCAGACCTGCAGCCCCAGGAGGGGAGGCCAGTGGTATCTCTTTCCCCCACCCTGGTGGAGGAGGAGTCCTGTCCTCAAAGCAGCCCAGAAGGATTACAATCCATGGATTAAGCCAGTGTCCTAGGATGTCCTTAGCTCCTGGGCAGCTCTGGCTTCCAGGCAGCTCCCTGCAGGATCCAGTGCTGGGTGTTTTCCAGACTAATAAAATGTTCTGGAAACGGGATATTGGGATCTGCTTTGGAGGTCACACATCTGCAAGAGCCAGTAAAGGGTGAGGGCAAACATGAGCATTTCCAGAACTGCACCCAAAGGCCATTGCTTCATCTCCCTTGATCTGTTAAATATGGAAAAATAAGCCTGCTCTCTCCAGCTAACAAAAAACTTGGTATTAACAACGACATACTTTTCAAAATAAAATATGGAGCTACAAAAAATGTTTCTCGAAAGCAATGCCATTGCCTTCAGCTCTGCCAGCAATGCAAACTGACACAGCAATCGTGGCACACAGAGCATTGCAACCAGCTCTTGTTAAAATCCCAACCTGACTCCATAGGTAGCGTGGAACTGGGGAATATGATCTTCCCAGACTAAAAGTTTTAAGTTTATCAGCTCATCTATTGCCAAAAAAGAGAATAGAAGGGATCTTTTAAATCTGCTTTTATAGCAGGTTATGGGTGCTTGATGATGCATCTTCTGCTTTAATTAAAGGAGGTTAAATTGATTATCAGGGAATACCCAGGGTGGCTGCATTTGTTTTCCAGTGTTGAGGCTGCAGTGTGGAAGTGGCAGTGGTGGTGGGAATGGTACCTGCATGTGACCTCTTTCACTCATCTCCTGCTGGTATGAAAACACAAATTATACAAAGGTTGTAATGGTGATCTCCCCACAGAGGGGAGAACAGCCTGGGCCAACGATTAAAGTTTTCACACAAAAAAAAATGAATTCATGGCAAAATGTATTGCACCAAGAAGTTTAAAACCTTCCTCAGGTTGGCTTGAAAAGGCTTGTGGTGAATCCAGGCTTGCTCCAAATGGCCTTGCTCTTGCTACAGGATGAACACAGGAATTTGGGAACAAGGCAGTGCCTGTTGGAATATAATTGTGGACGTACTGCACTTCCCTGCTCTGGAAGGCAAAGCCCTCATGGCTTTAAGTGAGAGTCAGACAGGACGGTCAGAGAGCCCAGGGTGGTGCCAGCAGAGCTTCTGTGACAAGGGACAGTGGCCACCAAAGTGATCTGTCCTTCTTCCCTCTCTTCTCTTAGGCACTACTTCAACACCAGGTTCTTATATTATGGGAAATTTTTACACTGAAAGCACGGGAGGGGCTTGGGATGGAGACCCTGAGACAAGGAATGAATCAGGCAGAACAGGGGTGAGCAGGTGGCTCTGTGGGATCTTGTCTTTGTGTCCTCATCCTCCCAAGCCCCAGAGGTGCCAAGTGCTCACCAGGAGCAGCGTGCTGCGCAGGCAGCAGCAGCATTCCAGGCATCTGACGACAAACTGGGTTAAAAATTATTCTGCGGTCAGAAAAATTAATGTCTTGGAAAAATAAACAGGATTTTCTGAAGTGAGTGGGATAATCATAAATTAGACTCAAATGGCAAGTGTTTCTCTGAGCACTGTGTGACACACTGAGCCAGCCCTCGGGGATTTCTGCTTTCCATATGTAGCACTTCAGCTGCCTGCTGCTCCCTGCCTGCTCCGCCTGCTCTGCCTGCCCTCACAGACCTGCACAGGACACGCCAGCCCTGCCAGCTGAATTCCCCTGCATTTTAACAGTGAGGGATCAGACCCCAATCCAGGTTGTGGGGTGTCCTGCACATGCCCCAGCCAAAATGTTCATCAGGTTTTATGATCCCAGAATCCAGAGCTTGCCTATCAGGAGTGAGTTGAAGGTGTAAGAGGAGCAGTGGGCTGTGTGAGCTGGCCCTGAATCAGGCATGGTCACACAAGTTTAACTTTTAGCATAAAGTATGGCAAAACCCCCAAAGAGTGGGGTTAGAAGGGACCTCACAATGTTTATCCCAAACAACATTACCTTCATATTTGCTCTTTCTGGCAGGAACCTATCAAATATATTTCTTTTAAAATTCAGTAATGGACACTCCCACTCACATCCTCTCTCTCTCTCACCAGCCCTGCTGGGTGATCCACCTGAGTAACTCACTATCCTTTGAGTCAAAAGCCATTTTTCCTTAATTCTTGTCTGCATTCCTGACCCTTCCCAGCATGAGAGAAGCCTTTTGAATTCTGCCCTCTCCACAACCAGGTTTGGTTATGTTCCTCTTCACCACTCTTTACTTAAGGAAATTTTCCCTATTTTTTCTCCCCTTACACAGGTTTAATCAGCTGCAGGTTCATGGCTCCCCAACAGTCCAGGAAACTGGAGAAAATGGTCTAAAAATAATAGGGAAGAGCCACTTGTAAAAGCCCTTTCCTTGTTTGGGATCCATTCCCACGCGGATGACAAGTTGTTGTGAGTGCTGACGTGTAGGCGGAATTGGCACTGCCTAATGAAAATGCTTTTAATTACCACGCTCAAGTTATGATTTTGTAAAACAATAACATTTTGCTTGTCTGAAAGCCGAGTATTTATTATTCTCCAACTGTCAAATATTAGTCTGAGTACAAGCAACAGCCCTTGGATTTCTCTCAAAGGGCTTGGGTGATCCTTTGCTAGCAACAGGCGAGGGGATACAGGTGCAGAGCGAATCATCTCTGTTTTTGCACTTTTCCAAGAGTTTTTTTTTTTATTCTGTCCATTCCAGGGCTCCTATCTGAGCTCTCTTTTAGGTCTCTTCTCTCCTGGACTTTACTGGACAGCAAAGGACACCTGGGGATCCACCAGCACTGGGGAATTCCTCTTGTTTTCCCAGGTGCCCTCCTGTTGTACATCCCTTCTACTTTTGTTTGTTTCCACCAACACCAAACCTCTCCCCCCTCGAAATCCACTGTTTCTTTAGTTCTTTCCAGTTACCTCTTATTTGGTATGAAATACAGGACTAAGGGGCACTGGAAAAACCAAACTTTGCTTTTTGCAGTCTGCAAAAAGGTATTTTGCCTCCTCTCCAACCTAAAAGGTCAGGGTGTCACCACTATTATCCCCAGTCGTTTGGAGCTGATTGGTTGGAAGAGAAACAGCCCCAAAACTTTGACAGATAGATGAATGGAAGTACTGAGCCTGTGTCACCAGAGAGCCAGGGTGTCCTAGGCTGCAATATCAGATATATTCTATTACCATCTCCACAAGCTGTTAAAACAGATGGGGCACTGTTCGTTATCTCCTGTCATGACTCACCCCTGATAACTCCCTC
>VZTJ01003793.1:172473-182952 GCA_013397795.1 Orthonyx spaldingii | reverse complement strand
GGGCTTGTGACTGAGGGGTGGACTTGATCACGGACAGTATCTGACAGTTGATCCACAACTGCGAGACCTGTTCTGCAATCAAACAGGCCAAAGGGGTAAAGCCTTTGTGGTATGGTGGACACTGGTCGAAGTATAGGTATGGGGAAGCATGACAAGTGGACTATATCACCCTTCCCCAATCCACCAGGAAAGCGCTACGTGCTGACCATAGTAGAAGCAACCACAGGATCCTTGGAGACCTACGCTGTGCCTCATGTTACTACCCAGAACACCATCTTGGGTCTGGAAAAGCAAGTCCTGTGGAGACATGGCACACCTGAGAGAATTGAGTTGGACAACGGGACCCATTTCAAGAATAGCCTCATAAGCACCTGGGCTAAAGAACATGGAATCGAGTGGATATATCATATCCCATATAATGCACCAGCTGCCGGGAAAGTTAAACCGTGCAACAGACTGCTTAGGATGACCTTGTAGGGAGTTGGTGGAGGGACCTTCAAAAGTAGGGAACTGAATTTAGCAAAGGTCACCTGGGTGGTCAATGCAAGATGCTCCACCAATTGGGTCGGTCCTGCCCAGACTGAACCACTGCACACAGTGGTTGGAGATAAGGTCCCTGTGGAACACGAGAGGCATTTTAGGAAGGACTGTTTGGATTAGTCCCACCTCAGGCAAAGGCAAACTCATCCATGGGATTGTTTTTTCTTAAGGACGAGGTTACACTTGGTGGGTAATGCAGGAAGATGGGGAAACCCATTGTGTACCACAAGGAGACCTAATTTTAAGTGAGAACTGTGTGTGTAACTCATTGTGTGTATATGTATATATAAATATATATATATATGTAGAAATTAAGGATGGTATTGATTAGGCTTGATGTAGATGGTAATANAGAACCCACCTCATGACTCATGGAATTACCTCATCCCATTGTGAGATGCTCCACCCAGGGGTGAGGAGCCAAGCATTCCCAACTGGATATAATCTGGGTTTTGGAACTGCACAAGTCACCCTACTGGATTGCCAGAGTACAAGGGCTACCACTGGACCTTCAGGTGGAGACCAGACTTTCTACAGGATCACTGCTTCAACAGAACTACTTCACTTGGACTGCTACCACCACCCTGACTAACAGGGTGTCAGGTCGTATCTGACTCTGTCAGTGTTTTCCTTGCATTATTGAACTTATTTTAATTTTCCTATTAAATTATAATTCTGACTTGCGATCTCCCACTGATTTTGTTTTTTCAGACTAGTACAGTCTCTCTCTTACCAGGAAAAGCTGAGACAGCTGGGCCTGTTCAGCCTCAAGATGTGAAAACTGAGAGGAGACCTCATCAATGTCTGTAAGTATCTGTAGGGAAGGTGCCAAGAGGATGGACCAGGCCCTACTCAGTGGTGCCAAGCAATAGGACAAGAGGCAAGGGGCAGAAACTGATACATAGGAAGTTCCACCTGCATATGAGGAAGGACTTACTATGCAAGTAACTACACACTGGAACAGGCTGCTCAGAGAGGCTGTGGAGTTTCTCTCACTGGATATACTCAAGAACTGTCTAGAACAATCCTGTGTCATGTGCTATGGGATGACCCTGCTTGAGCACAACTGTTGGACCCGATGACCCTTCCAACCTTACCTGTTCTGTGATTCTGTAAACCATATAGAACCATAGAGGAGGACAGGTGAGGCTGTGGGGCTGGTTGCCAGTTCACAGTGCCCCAGGGTTGGTGCCATCAAGCAGGCAACTCTCATAGGTGGCCGTGGCACACAGCATCCCTCACAGCCTATTGTCCTCTTTGGACACCTTGAGGAAGTCATATTCCCCAATCTGTGCATGCCATTGCTGGAAACAAATGCCAGGGCTTCCTGTCTTCACCAGCAGAAATGCACAGACCACAATAAGATTAGTGCAGGAAAGCACCAGGCCTCCCAGGCTTGCACAGCTCTGGGCTCACCGTCAACTGAAACTCATGCTTCCCTCTAAAACTCTGTTGACCTGATGCTTTGTGGGAAACAAAGGGCTATTGAAAGCTGCTACTAGCAAGAGATGAATGTAGAAAAGTATTCGTTGCCTGCAGGCTTAGTATATAGGTCAGGTAAAAAGTACAGAGTTACTAACCCTTTGTAAATAAGTAATTAGGGCACTTAATGTAATTGAGTAGCATAATGAATAGTAGCAATAGAAATGAATTGCAAAATTGTTTTGTCCTTCAGAGAAATGCATAGGTATGCAAGAAGCATTTGCTGGTATATGTTACCATGTTTGTGAGTGAGAGTATTTATCAGAGAGACAGAAAGAAATCTTAGGTTTTATACTCCAGTGTCCTGCTGGGGCAGATTTGGTTCCAGCAATGCACTTTACAGTATTTTGTTACAAGAACTATCAAAGGTCGGTGGAATAGATACTTTTTAGACACAGATCCAAGAGGCTCAGTGTAGGCTGATGGAGTGCTGCTGAAGGGAGCAGAGGTGTGCCAAGTTACGCTGTCTGAATTAGCTAATGCACACCTGGGGCAGCACATCCTGCTGGGCCTTGCCAGTCTCTGTGAGCTCAGCAGATTTTGTCTTCAGCTGGAAAAGTCGATGGCAAGTTTTGGCTGTGTCCTGCCTCCAGCTCCCTCTCCACCACCATCCTGCCTTTCAGTTTCTTCCTGGCTCTGTCGCCTGCCCTGTAATAGGGTAGCATCTCCTTGTCTCAAAAGCTGTTATGACTCAGTCTGTTAAAAGGATCATGAAGTGACTAGGTATCACAAGAAGAAAAACCTTTTAATTATCTAACGTTAGGCTATTGGAAGCTGTTGTTGGGTATCAGAGCGTTAGATATATCTGAATTTCTGTAGGTTGAAGTGTTTCTGGCATATAATTAATGTTTATAGAAGTTTCATAGACATAGCTCCTGAATTACTGTGAGACTCAAATAGTCATGAAGTATAATTGTAAGGGAAGCAGAGTATCTGGATATTCAGCCACTCCACCTTTTTCTTTAATTAAAAATTACCTTTTTTTCATATTAATATTTTACTTCCTGTGCTTGCTGAAGGCTTAATTCAGCTGTTCTTCAACTGCATAGCACACTGTTCATGCTCAGCCGTGGTCAGTCTCGCATAAGGAAGAATGAGGAGTTTGGTCCCAACAGTGTCCTTCTGGTGGAAAACCAGAAGATGGTCCTTCTACCTACTGACAGCTGATAGATAGCTGGTGTTACCTTTCAAGCCTGGGCCCAGCCTTTTGCATCCCCATGATGTTCTCACCAAGCCCACATATACTCCAGAGCCCAAGGAGGGTTGGGGTATAGCCCAGGAGAGTGGGCAGTATAGTATGTTTGGGACTTTATATTATATGCTGATCTTTAATATGGTTCCCTAGGATGACTTAAATATTTCTAATTTATTTTATGTAAAATCTTCTGTGCAAACTACAAACTACAATTACTAGATTTTTGTACTGTCCAACAGTGCAGTTGTAATGCATGACAGTAAATAATAGCTGAGTGAGTGAGAATATATGTTTTGAGACCAGATTTGAAAACAGATGGGGAGTCAATCAAGCATGTAAATGTATTTAATCTTCAAGAAAGAACTTATGCTTCACAAGATTTTATCAGTTACTAGGGTTTTTCCTTTAGGCTGCAGAGGATCAAAACTGCCTGGAGTCCTGGGCTGTAGCCAGGTTGCAAGCAGTCATCCCACAACACCATCCATCCTGGGGAAGGAGCAGAAGTAAGAGACTTCAGTGCAGAGCAGGATATAAAAGAGGTGCAATGTAGGGCAGAAAACCTTCCCCTGCTGATACGCTGAAAGGAAAATGCTTTCCTTCCTCCAAGGTGCAGTGTCATTGCTGGAAGTGGTCTGCAAAAGAACGTTGCTCATGCTGGTGTCTTTGCTCTGGTCTCCCACAGCTTATCAAGTGACTGAATGCAGCAGCTTAAGTTGCAAAGACAGAGGAACACTCACGCCAGTGTTGGGAGCAGCTATGCGTGCACATAAATCATGCACATGAGTCCTGAAGCATATATGGAACTGAAGAACACAAAAAAATATAATTTCTACAGTTAAAGTAATTACTATTATATTTTTAAAAAACATCTAGGTTACCTAAGGTTTATTTGAACCAATCTTAAAAGACAAAATCATATGATGAAATAAAATTAAGCCTGCTAAATGGAGTAGCATTTGGCAAATAGCCTATTTTGTAAAACAAAAGGTTGGTTAATTCCTCTGTGACACATAATATTGGTCTAACAGGAAAGACTCTCTCAATTTAATGAAGAGCTAATTCAAGATATTTGTGAATACAAGTAGAGTTGTTTCATGGAAATTTTCAATGAAATTAGTACTTTTTTCTTTCTTGAACTTTTAGCTGAATGTGAGCTGAAATATTTCAGGACTAGGTTGAACATTGTTTAAAATGTTCCTTTTTAAAGCTCTTCATCCCCTAAGTTTTTGCTGTCATGTCTTTCTGCTTCTAACTAAATGAGAAATTTTTGAACTGCTCTTGTTGCGTGGTTTGTTTGTGTGATTTTATAGGTTAAAAGATTCTGCATTTATATTTAACTGTGCAGGAAATGTATTATTTTCCCTGAAATAAGCTTAGACAAATGCTTTCTGTTCTCCCAAGCCTGGAGTTCCTCAGGTATTTTACGCTTTAAATAATCCCTCTGAATGGATGAAAAATGCCTTGTCACTTCCCAGCCAGGAGGGCTGGTGAGATAGTCTGATGGGATTTAGGCATTGTAGTTTTCTCTTGACCTATGTCGGGTTCTTAGGTTCCCAAGGACAGGAGAGGATGGTATCCTGGCACTTTGTAGGAGCCACTGTTGATGCCATGAGGTTTTGAGCACTGCCACCATGTGTGTTTAGACATCCTCTTCCTAAACATCTTCTGCTTTATTTTTTCTCCTTACACTAAAACAACCAAAAAGACAGGTGATGAGCTTTCTCATGAGCCCAGCTGCTTTGCAGACCCCTGACTTCTGCCATCCCTGCAACGCTCTCAGTGAGCAGCTGTACAAAGTGTTTCCCTCCTGCAAGGAGAGTGCAGGCTGCAGGCCTGTCTGGGCACGTGGTAAAATGCACACGAAATGCATTCAGTCCCTCCGGGGACAAGAGATCTGGTTACAAGAACCTCGTAAATCCCTAGGTTTTCCTAGCAGTCTGGCCACAGCTGTCTGTACCTGCTCTCTCCTTCCCCCCAGGCCCATGGGATGGAGATGGGGGGGATGTGAAGGGTGTGGTGGGAGGCAGCAAGCCCACACGTGCCTGACAGCTGATGGTGGGGGGTAGTGCAGGGATGCCCCCATTAACAACATGGCTCCTGTAAGGAGGGCTTTGCTTTTCCAGTGATTTAGCCCAGACAGTGTGATTCGATGCAGAAAGCTGCACCTCACCTACCTCATGCTTTATATTAGGCTCTTTCCCAGCTCAGCTGTCCATGGTTAAATAGACTTTGAACACTATTACATGACTGTTTGGGTCCTTGCCTGTCAGTTGAGTTGCTTCCCACATGCTGCTCTCCCCATTTACAGCTAGCACCAGACCTTGCCCTCTTCGTAAAGTATCATGTGAGTGTGACCTACTGCCATTTTAAATGGAGCTTGGCTGTTACCAGGTATCCCTACCCATATTCCTCTTATACTGAGAGAGCAGGCAAAACCAGATATGTTCACAACTTGCTTTTTCTGTTCCTTCCCCAAAGGGGAATCTGAACCTTGGATTTTTTCTTCTGAGCTATAGATGTCCTGATAAAGAGAGATTATTGTTTGCAAATTGGTCCTACTGTGCTTGATTTGCCTTGTACCAGTGCACAGCACTCTGTTTAAATTCAAGCCTGTCTATGTGGGCTAGCTGAGGGCAAAAAGTCATAGTGCCTTATCTCCCTCATATCTGTTCCCAGAATAATCAGGTTATAGGTATTTGCTCCCAATGTGCAAAGGCATGGAAAGAAAAAAAGCTAGGAGACTGCTAGGGCCCCATCCTCCGCTGCCTGGGTAGCTTCCACTTCACTGTGGCATTCCCTAGGGTTCTTGTGCTAGGAATCATCCATGGTTTGTATGCTTTGTATTTCTTAAGGGCTGAGGTTTGTATTATAAGGTCCTTCATGCCCTACTGCAATTTACATGTTAAGTAATAATAGAATAATTATTTGGTGATGCTTACTCTTCCTATTACATGTGTTGAGATTTAACCCCAGCCAGCAGTCAAGCCCCACACCGCTGCTCATTCACTCTCTTACCAGCAGGATCAGGAAGAGAATAAGAAGGCTAAAAGCTTAGAAAACTCATGGGTTGAGATAAAAACAGTTAAATAGGGAAAGCAAAAGCTGCGCACACAACAAAGCAAAATAAGGAATTAATTCACTGTTTCCCATGGGCAGACAGGTGTTCAGCCACCTCCAGGAGACCAGGGCCCCATCACATGTAATAGTGACTTGGGACAACAAACACCATCACTTCAAATGTTCTCCCCCTTCCTCCTTCTTCCCCCCACTTTATGTACTGACCACAATGTCACATGGTCTGGAATATCCCTTTGTCCCAGCTGTTTCTCCTCCCAGCCTCCCATGCACAACGTGCCCTTTTGCCAGCGTGGCACTACCAACAGCAGAAAAGGCCTTTGCTAAGTGTAAGTCCTGCCCAGCAACAGCAAAAAGATCTCATCATTATCAACCCTGTGTTCAGCACAAATTCAAAATGCAGCCCCACACCAGCCACTGTGAAGAAAATTAACTCTACCCCAGCCACAACCAGCACAGCTTGCAACACAGTCATTCAAAAAGACCTAAGCAAACAAGGTCATTTAATGTGCGAAAATTATATTGAAATTGGCATCAATTGTACTGTTTTCAGTGAGTCTGGAAAAGGAATCAAAGAATATTTTAGATATTTATGGGTTTTACCTCTGAAAAGTAAAAGGAACAAGGCCCACAGTCATGTTTATAGCTTCTTTGTTTTTGCACATCTACAAGATGTTAATAGTAAGTGAAAATACTGTTGATTTGAGAACAAGTAGGAATATTTTTTCTGTTATCATAACTGGTTTATTTGAGATGCACAACAAATGCCAAAACAAAGCAATTTTTCATCAGGAAAATTCCTGTTGAGGGATTTGCAATATTTATTGTTTTGACTGTGATCACTCTTTGTACTCATGCAGGTTACAAGATGAAGTCAAGAGCACTTCTGCCTACTATTCTGACATATATCATTGGTTGTCCACCCTACAGAATGTTTGGTGTGTCAGAAGGGCACATCTGTTCCACTCTGGAATTCCCATGGTGTTGTTTACTGTGGAGGAAACAATTTTTCTGTGTGATGAAAGCAGAACAAGCTGGTATTTGCATCACTGTCCCATTATTACCTTGTTTTTCTTGTGATGAAACAAGTCCAAGGTTGACCTGTATGTATCAGTGCTGTCAAAAATACATTTTAAGGGATGACATCTTTTTCCTTTTTTTCTTTATGCTTTACTTGTGACAGCATAGATTCTTTCCCACGGGAATTCTTCCCTTTTTTAAGTGAAGTTTACTAAATATAAGTTCTATGTTACTGAGAGTGGCTTTTGGAAACAGGTGGTCAGAGCCTGGGCCCAATCAATCCAGGAGGGTGGACGATTATCAGCCAATCTGAATAACCTTTTTGTGTGTATATAAATCTGTTATTAATTAAATAAATTCATTCAGCATTCTCTCAAGATTCACTGCATCCCTTCGCTCCGCTATTGGTTCAACAGCGACATTTTCTTTTCCCCCAGCTGCATGTTTTGGGAAGGGGGAACATGAATAACATGGTTCCTTTGAGTCTGAAATGACCTGGTATACTCCCAACCCTTTTGGCAGGCACTGCTGCCACAGCTGAGGACTGGAGCTGCAGTTTTCTGGTTTTTGAGGAGCCCTCCTGTCCAAAACAAAAGGCTGAGTCTCTGCCTTGTTTTACAGAGCTGACACAATTGGCCTGTGTGGTTGAAGAAGCTTCAAATGTAAAGTTTTCCATAAACAAATCATAATAAAAAAATACATATCAATAAGAACTCTTTTAATGACAAAGGAAACCATGACTTGTAAAAGCAAAATTGCTTTACAAGTTGCTGAAAATGACCATTGTAGTTAAAAAACCAACTTGATTGCATAAGCTTCCTTAAAAACTGGTTTTCTGTTCAGTGCCATGGCTGCAAAGACTTGTCTTGGGGGCAAGGCAGGGGGCAGGGAAAGCAGATGCTGCTCTTGACTTGGCTGCTAATGGAATATAAAAGCTGAACTAAGTCACTTCATCTCTGTTTTGCCTTCCACCTCCTTGGATTTCTGACCTTGGGGGGGTGCAGCTTTGATATAAGCTACAACATCTCAGCAGAGCCCTACACATTTTAATTCTTGATCTTTAAGTGATCTCAGCATGGCCCCTGGTAAATCACAGACTATTAAGTTGTCTGGTGGCCTCCCTGCTCAATTCTTCAGATGAAGCAAGGCGCTAGGGAGGCTGAGCCACCTCACACTCCTGAGGTGTGCCACAGCAAAGCAGCCAAAGAGCATGTAGCCCAGGTTTTGCATGGTGCAGAGGTTTTGGGACATTGCTGTGATATCCCTGGTAGCTGAATTGCATCCTTCAACAAGGCCAAAACCACCCCACTTCCTCTTCTGCATGCTCTGACCATGAGACAACCTCTGTGTTTTTCTACAGAGACATGGCTCTCACTATGTCCCTTCAAGGTGAGGTGCACACTGAGACCATATGGCATGCAGGAGGCAACCTTTCCATGCATCCCACATGAATTATCCAGTTAGGGTGGTAGGTTCCTGCAAATCCCAAAAAATCACAGAGATACGGCATTCAGCTCAGCTCATTTAGCCTATCTTGGTCACTGTTTAGTGTTGGGTGACCAGTGCAGTATCTTCAGACATCTTGTTGAAGATTTTATATAATCTTTTGGAATATTGGTTGAAAACATATTAAATAAGGTTAGCCCAAGACTCAGTCCTGGGAGAACTCTGCTGGATCCAGCCCTCTCATGGGTATGCATGCTAGTATGGTATGTTGGTCTGACCAAGGAGATGCTGAAGGCTTGAATAATACTGATGTCAGCCCAAGCAGGGACATTCAAGACATGAAATGTTTTGTCCATGGACAGGACGAGTGAGGCAGCACAGCCGACTGTGATGGTCAGTGTAGGACATACAGGGCAGTAGGGGACGTACAAGGTATTGGAACTTGCACAGGGGCACCGAGAGCCTGCAGACAGTGTGAGAGCAGTGCAGGAAGAGGAGTGTGTGCCTTCCTTGTCTGTCTTACAGCATAAGTAGGAGCACATAAATGCCACTGCTGTTAACAACCATGGTGATGAGTGTTGTATCAGAAAAATCCCCCTGCTGTCTGCCTCTCAGGTATTTGCAGTTACATATAACTTCCCATTAAAATGGTCTGCAGCAAGCGCCAGGGGTTTCAGAGCTGCGTGATGAAATTGAATTAGTTTGAATAACTGAATAAGTTTTAGATCTTGGACTGACAGCTTGTTTATATAGATTGTAAGTGCCCACCACTAGCAGCAGCATAATTTGCACTACCCAGGCAAGGCTGTTCAGAGCAGCAGGGCAGGGCTGTACATGGCTGGTGCTTGCTTTTAAGCCTGCTGCCTTCAGGAGCCCTGCCTTGCAGGAACACTCGGAGAGACACAGGCTCAAATGGAGTCACTGCAAATAATCAACTCTTTCCTCCCTCCCTTCTTTTCATATTTAAATTGTGTCATGGGCTTGCCCAGGAAGGGTCAGTCTTGTAACTGACTTATGGTGCAGGAAGCAGTGCACCTTGCTTCCTGGGAAACAGAGCTAGTGACCAGCTAGTTTTGAGTATTGATAAGTATATAATCTAATTAAAAGTTGTTCCACCTCCAGGAAAAAAACCCCATATTTAAGAGAAAGACACCTGAAAAAAAAAACCCTTTTCCTGTCCTGGTGCTGCCAGAGAAGCAAGTCCTGTGCTTCTCTCTCTGGTAAGACTGGGCCCTTGCCCTCCAGAGGGGGGAGGGGGGGAGGTTTGGAAGGGAGTTTGCAGCAGTGCAGCTGAGTGTGGGGGAGGACCCGGCCTGAGATCTCCAGCTCCTATGCAGCTGGGCAAAACATTCCAACTACAGCGGGCAGAGCCGGGACCCTGCTCCGAGCCGGGTAGGAGCCGGGCTGGCTCAGCTTCGCAGAGCGAGGCTAATGAGACTCTTGACTGACTGCTTCTACAGCCCGGCTCAGACCTTTTTAAGTAACTCAGCAAAAAAATCATGAGACTGTCGCAGAGGCCCGAGAAAGAAATTAACCCTTTCATTACCCAGATGAAACTTGCAGACACCTATTTGCCCCTGCACACACAGAGAAAGAGTGAAGACACCTACAGAAACACAGCATAGAGACTCCGAGAATCAGTGAAAGAAACCGAGCTAACGCCTAGAAGGAGGAGCATGAGAAGTGCTTCAAAATAGAAGCTGAAAATTCTACTGTGAAGC
>VZTJ01003793.1:135761-163493 GCA_013397795.1 Orthonyx spaldingii | reverse complement strand
CCCCCCCCCCAAAAAAAAAAAAAAGGCAGAAATTGCTTTAGGAAGCTCTTATCAGCACCCTTTTACTGGCATGTTCACTGAAACAAAAGTACATTTTGGTTTCTTTTGCTTTGAACACAGAAAAGTCTTGAACATGATTTCCGAAATAATGGCTCTTGCTCCCTGGTATGGGCTATTGTGTGGCGGTGCCCATGTGCTGATATGTGCCACCTGCTATTTCAAATCCAGCAGTCTGGAAGAAGGGGCTCATCTGCCCTGAACTACCTGTGCCTGTCACTCCTGCAGGCTGTGCAAGGTGCTTCCCCAAAACAGGGCAGTTTCTCAGCTGATGCTGGTGGGGGGTTTTGCTGTTTAGGAGGGGCAGCCTGCTTGCTCTGGAGGGTGCAGCCATCCCAGTGGCACTCTGCAGAGAAGGTGAAAACCCTGAATACTAGGGCAGGGCTTGCAGGCCAGAGAAAGAGATGGGTTTCCACTAGGTCTTTGACAGTTATCTTCCATTATTTATCATCTTCCTTTACATCCAGCACTCGACGTCTGCTATTTCATTTTGAGGAGGATAAATGTGAGGCCTCACAGGGCATCCACAGCTGCCAGCAGGCTGTCCTGTGCTTCCCCAGCACTTTGCTTAAAGAGCTGACCTAATGAGTTTTGGTCCCTCCTGTAGTCCCTGTCACTTACAGTTGCTGTAATTTCCTGTCATAGCTACCTTTTTCCTCCCCCCACCTCCTTGTTGCAGGATTCATCTATAAGGCTGATGTGCTCTGACTGCAGCATGCTAAATTTGTCTTTGTCTTAATATATTGTTTATGATGCCATTATTCCTTGCAGCAGACTGCCTGCCACACTCTGCATACAGTTGCTGATCTTCCAAATGCACCATGGCCAGCAAACGCAAACACTGATCTAATGGAATTAACAGTGGCTCTGTTAGCCTTAATAGAGTTCGTCATGAAACACTAAGCAGGTGTGACAATGATCTTAGTTAGTCATATTTCTGTCCCTACTCTTAGACATGGTATGTGTTAGCCAGATCAGTGGGAAGGATAATTCTTTGCTGATCAGTAATTCTGCTTATCCAGACATGTGGCAATCACTTTGGATGCATGGCTGAAATAAGCCAGGGACTTGAATAGCAGAAAGTTTTATATTCTGACAATAAACTTGGCTAATTAAAACAAGATGCAGATGGTACTGCCACCTAGCAATTTTCAGCTCTCTGACTCCAATTATAGCCTTTCCCTACTGACTTACACTGTTTCAATTACAGTCAGGGGATAGATGACTATTTACCTGTTTCTCTTCATATAAAGAAGTCTAACACATCATTGTTCTGCACAAGGCATGTGAAGATGTACTTAGTACTTATTCTGAAAAGTATCTTCATTTTTTAAAAGAAAGGGAAAAAAGTAGTAAAAAGACTACTTAGAGGCTCATTAGCAGACACATGCATCAGCAGGAAGCATATGAATATTACACACATAATGTGCTTCTCTAACACTTGTTCTTTGGAGCAGGTGTCACACTTCTGGGAAATTAACTTTAATTGGATAAATAGAAAACTGGCCTTAACTAAGCCAGTCCAACCCACTTTCTTAGCTTATTTTCTTTAGACACTCTGAAATGCTTGATGTTCCCTTGGATGACTTTCAGTGCTCAGAGTAAAACACATTTACAAGTAAAGGGTTAGACAATCAGTCATCAAGAATGGTTTAGGTTTGCTTGACCCTGCCTCAGTGCAGTGGGGTGGATAAGACTATCACTTAAGGCTCTCCACATTGCTTTAAACAAGCTTTATAAACAAGCTTTAGGGAGCAAAAATCCATGCCTAATCCAGGGAGAGAACATCCTGCTAGTTCTGTGGCAGAGGAATGATCAGGAATTGCATCCCTGAAATTGCTCTGGCCACCATCTGGACCACTGTATTGCTGTTAGTGTTGATGCATTACTGTTATGGCACTTTATTCTGGCAACCCTTTCCATGAAAACCAGCCATGTGTATTGCCACCCTGCTGGCAGCAAAGTGCACTGAACTATGTGTGCTTTCCCCCGATTACCTAATCTTTTTTCACATGAGGAGCTTTCAGGTGCAAAATATTAGCTGATGTAGAAGCTACATGGGGCAGGATTTGCATCTATCTTTGAAATGACACTCTTGTGTAGTTTGAAAATGTATACCTGTTGCAGGCAGAGGGGAAGAACAGGGCAATGGACCAAGATTTATTTACAAAGACTTACTGTTTTGAGTCATTCAGCTGGGTTCCATGTTGTGTAAAAACATGTATGCAAATTGATGCTGATTGGAAAGGTACTTCCAGGCATCCTGTATTACATGCTAAATGAGTACCATTAATATGATGAATAAGATGACACTAACTTGAGTGAAGTGCTCAAGGTGTCCTTGCTTTCTTTGGGCTTTCTTGTTTGTCCTGGTCAGCCCCAGGGAGCTTCTGCAGTGTGGCACCAGCAGCCCCTGTAGGGGACAGATCTCATGATTCAAATAGACAGTGAGTAGCTCAGTGGTCCCTGTCAAGAACCATCACAGTGTCACTGCCTCTTGTGGGTGGAGAGCTGTGGGTTCTCATGGAAGTTCTCTCTCAGTGGAGGGACCATTCCTTGGCAGGGTGCTGCTCTGGGTGCCTGCACTCTGCTTGGCTGGCAAAGACCCCATCAGGGCAATGTGTTTCCTTCAGTTCATCTCCTGATCATTCCTGCCCAGCAGAACGTAAGACAGATTTCTGTCAGAGGATCCATGCATGCCATCTCAAAGTGCATGGTTGGGGAAGTGTTGCAAGGGAATAGTGCTTTAAGGAGCTAAGTTCAAACCTTCCCTTTGGCAGCAGGTTTTGGACACACGAGCAGAGCAGTTACAGACCCTACCTAGCTTGTGCATCAGGGCACATTCTTGCCTTCCCTCCTTCATTCCTATGTTTAAATGGACTTTCCTTTCACTGGCAAGAGATGGAGGACTTGTGCAAAACAAGACATCCAGCACCACTGCTGGGCATTCTTGGGCCCTTTTCTCCAGGCTTGTCATTGTTTCTGGAGGAATATTTATATTAATTTGAAAATGGAGGTATATCAATCTTTGAATAGCTTCTGTAGGTTCTGCTTGTATGAAGCATTTCAAACAACTACAGACAAAGGAATTGCACAAAGGATTGGCTGCAGGACCAAAAATGATGCAGGTCTCTAAGCACCTGGAGAGCTGTCGCTTTCCAATATGCTGCAGCTCTGGGAGCATGCAAGTCAAATGCAGTAGAGAGTGGAGCACTGTGTGACCGTACAGTGCCCTCAGTCCCCAGGCTGGAGAGTTCCTCAGCATTACTTGGGGCATGTCCCAGTCCTGGCAGATATCCTCCCCCACCACACATCTGCATGGCAGTGTGCCCAGCTTGAAGGGAGCCTGCACCGAGAAAAAACCAGGCAAGTATGTGCGCAAGGCACTGAAAAATGATGTCTGCAATGCTCTGCATTTGTGTGTCACATATGTGGCACATATCAGGAAGGCAATAGGTCCTGAACAGAGTGTACTGGAGGGCAGAAAAGCCCAAATGTGATCTGAGCAAGGGTAAGTTACTGTATTAGATCCCTTGTTTCTATGGGGTCACATTGTCACAATACTTACTCCTCTCACAAAACAAGTCCACTAAGCCTAGTAATGGACATAACCAATTTTTAATTGTACCATACTTAATAGCTGTGCATAAGTGATCCCATTTACACAAAATCAAGGTGTAGAACTGAGGTACGTTTTAATGAGTCTCAGGACTAGCGAGATTTTACACTCTTATATGTAATTATCTGTTTCCTACTATTTTCTATTTTCCTGCAGAATAAGTCTCAGACAACATCCTCTAAATCAGGCCTGTGAAGTACAACAGATTTATGCCTGCTGAAAGAAAACACAGGGTACTGTGTTGTTAATATGTAAAGTCTGGAGATGAAGTCACACCTGTATGATGATCTATTTTGGTGGACCACATGTTCTTAAACCCCAGCCTTCCTCTTTTAAACTATTAAGTCTGTCATAAATATTTGATGATGAACAAGCTTATAAAAAATGCAAAATATGAATAGAGGAAGAGCAAATGTGTGATTTAATTTTTAATTAATTACCACCTCCTTACACTAAAGTCCATCATCTGTAAGAGGCAGAAAGTAACAAATTTCTTCCTCACTGTAATCGGATCTAAATGATCAACATGGTATTTATTTGTGTTTTTTAAAAGAAAAGGATAAATCATTGTAGAAACAACGAACCAAGAAACAAGAAACAAGGTAGAACAGTCTGGTTTTATTACCATAGTAATCAAGAGCTTTTATTTCCCATCTCTCTTCCTTTTTCTTTCCTGCCTCTTTTTTTTCTTTTACAACCAACATTAAGTTGTGAATCATATGTTAGGGGGATGTGGAAATGAAGGGAAACTGGTGACATCACAATACTTTACAACTTTACAACAAATGAGAGTATGAATTTGTTGCATCTACCAGTGTATAGCAAGGGTGGAAAGCAAAGGCACACATAGGTTCATGAACCCCTCGAAACAGAGGGTGGAACAAACTGGGGTTAGGAAAGGATGAAAACAGAAGACCCACTGAATACAAAATGAACATTTCAAGGTCAGCCTAGTAACTGCAGTGTACACTGTGAAGGCAGATCGCTGCACAAGCTGTTGCTATGATTATCCATCTCTGTGTTTTGGGAGAACGCTTTGAGGGATAATATCAAGGGAACCCTGCCTTAGGGGTTTGGAGCTTGATAAAAAGGTTGTGAGTTGGTTCTTTTAAAAAAAAAATACCTTGCTACCTACTGTTTTCAAAGGGTTTTCAGTTTGTTTTTATTAAAACAACAACATTGCTTTGGATACAGATCTATCTACTCCAGTCTGCATAGTTCACTACGGGTGAGCAAAATTGTTTCATAAAAAAAGCCATGATGAAATGAAAGAACATGCAAGCACCCTTGTTACACACTTTGGTGTAGACCATCCAGACTATATATATACCATCTATAAGCTAGTGGACTTAAAATCTGTCTTTTCAATCATTCAGAAACAAAACTAAAACCCTGAAAAACAAATGGAAGTATAAAATTTTAAAAAACAAATTGAAACAGAAACAACCACCTTACTCAAACATACTGTTCAGTAGATATATATATATATATATAAAAAGCTTAGAAGCGATCCCCATCATTTTTCTACAGTATGTTGACACAGTTATTGTAACAGATTAAAAACACAGCTACGTTTTTGCATAAACTGAAAGACTTGAAAGGAACTTACACACCTGTGCGCACACACACACACAAACACACACACCTGTGCACGCGCACACTCCCACACTAGCTACATGCACAGTCACACAAAAGAAACAAAGGAAAAAACCCCCATGTTTTTCCCCAAAGAAGTATATGCAGCATCCTTCTGGAGCAGCAGGTAGCTACAGCAGGAGCCTGCCTGCCTGTCCTAGCTCCATGTGCCCTGCATGCTGCAGAATATGTGGTTGGGCTTTCTGCAGGGCTTGACCCCTCTCACCAGTGCTGTTCCCAGCCAGGGGACATACCAGCTCCATGAACAAGGGTGTTAGTCATTTTCGTGTTGCCAGTGAGAATGATCTCCACGCTGACATGCTGTAGAGGGGGAGAGGGAGGTGGGGGAAGGCAGATCCCCCAGCATGGTGCCTTGGGAGCATCACCACCTGTGAGTGGTTTTAAGAGATCACTTGGCACAGCTAGAAAGTCAGATTGGAGGATATGGTGCTAGTCTAATTTCTTTAGGGATGTGGGCTTATGAAAATCACCACCACATTCTTCTTTCAATGTCTTTACTCCAGTTTTTGAAGGGGCTTGGAGGAGGAAGGATCAATAAATATTTGCATTACTCAAAGGGGAAAAAGAAAAAGGTTTTACATACTACAGCTCACAAATATACACAACTGAGGGTGTAAGGCACAAATTTACATGTGGAAGAAAACAGGCTATTCACAGATATATTCCCACGAAAAACCCGTGTGATAAGACCATAATTTATGCATGGTAACAGCTGGTATATTAGCTAGTTCACACTGTTTGAGGATTTTGTTTGCCGTCTCACATGCAAGGTGAAATGAGATGGCACATCACAAGCTGGTGCCTTCACAGAAAGTATTAGCTACTGACAGAGCCATGTTGGTAGCAAGGGTGCACAGATGTGCAGCTTTTAAGTTTCTCTTGTAGTTGCTTTAGAAGTTATGAACTTGTGGTATTTGTTGCTGTCTTAGGTCAGAGGCCCAGCCAGCTAATTAGCTGAGAGACTTAAATAGATATCCCCTTTTTTTTCAGCTAACCAGACAGTCCAGGAATCCAGCTCCAACTAATCTAACTCAGTGAATTTCTTGGAAAAATAAGAGTTCTAAGTACTCCAGTTAATGGGTTTCATGTTAAATAGGTGTAACTTTCCAGGTACTTCTCTGAAAAGCTGCTCATGGGATGATAATGCAGGTCAGTTCCTTAGGAAAAACAAAAGTTGAACAATAAATAAGAGGAGTTACTCGTGTTAACAGTCACATTATTCATTAAAAGGGTAGCAGAAATCTATGACATAGTTTGCCCAGCCTGGCATTTAACTGCTGTGATCAAATGGCTGTAACACTGAAGGGCATCATTTCACAGTACCTGCTAGTAGTAAACTTCTGCCATTGTTAAGTCAGAGTTAGCTTTATCAATTAATTTTTTTCTTTTTTCTTCCTTTTTTTTCAAATTTTTTTCTTCTTTTTTTTTACGTTTGTGTGTTTTTTACATTTGTTTTGCTTTTCAGAGCACTCTTTCGCAGTTCAGGAATGCACTTTGCAGTTGGGGGCAGGGGGTGAAATGTCCCATTTTCACCTGTGTGCTTTTGGCTCAATGTTTGTGATGGAGGGTTAGTCTTTTGAGCAAAGAACTAGCAGGTTTTGGGGGTGAATCCTGCAACTGCAAACCTTCAACCATGGGTCATATGGCTCGGGTTTAAAAAAATATTCCACTTTTCCCAGAGAGCAGAAATCCAACACATCTTCAGCTTGCAATAACCATCTTCTCAGAGGAGTGAGTGATAACAGTTGCAGAACACTGGCTTTCAAGGGCAACTTCTGCCTACTTGCCATTCTCCTGCCACTCCCCCTCCCCCCTGATTATGTACAAGCATCGTTGGACTTCATGGATGTGGAAAGCGGAGCAAAGGAAGGTTTGGGAGGTACATCTGGCTTTAGTGAGGGCGTGCGTTTCAAGCCTGACCTCGTCAGTGAGTTGTAGGCAGTTAGACTTGGCTGCCGGGATACAGTCACAGCCTGTGCCTGACCAGTGTGGACTTGTATGGAATCCACTCGCTGAGGGGCTGGCGGAGGGTAGTCACCCCGGCCGAAGCTCTGATTGCGGGAGAGGTGGGATGAGTTGGAGGAGTTAGTGTTGTTTCTTTTGAGGGTTGATGCCTGATGACTTCTTGTGAGCGAGTTTGTGGGGTAGCTTCTCTTGTAGTCCAGGTTGTAAGCAGAAGAGTGCATCTCCACCCGCTTGCTCAGGCCGCTCTGTGACAGTGAGGCACCTGGCGGCCCCAGGGAAGCCTCCCGCTGTGGGACTTTTGGTGGCATGCTGTCGATATTTTCCACCAGGTTAACGCCGTGGCTGGGACTTTTGCTACTGAGGTGGTCCTTGATAGTTTTGTACTCAAGGGTGGCATTCTGGTCCTCCACAGACATCTGAGCCGCATCGCTCATTTTTGGCTGGTCAACATACTCATGCTGGTAGCCTTGCTGGGCTATGGGCAGGACCACAACACTGGGGATGTGGCTGGGAGAAGCCCTAAGCGGCAGGTCAGTTGGGATCACTGGTGGGGCCATTGAGGGGATATCTTTTGTGCAGGCATTGATGAGGTTCTGATTTCTCTCCCATTCCCTACTGCCTCGGCTGGGCTTTCTCTTCTGTTGCAGGGTTGGGGTGGACTCAGGGGTTGGCAGGGCAGCCAGGTCCAGATGGTGCTGGTCAGCTTTGATTAGCATCTTGGCAGTGCTGCCTGGGGTAGCCAGCTTGCCATTGTGCATCAGAGGCGTGAGGATAGCTTCAGGCTTTGGCTCCTTGGACTGAGCATCCCCAAAGAGGCCGCTGAGCTTGGAAACACTGCTCATGGAGCCACGACGGGAGTGGGTCAGCTCCTTCTCCTTCCTCTGCACAACAGTCATGTCTCTGTGGCGGTGGTCGCAGATGCAGTACACTATGATTCCCGAAAAGATGGCCCCCATGACAAAAGCAAGAATAACAGCAATGGCCAACAGGGTGACTGGCACCAGCTGATCATGACCTTTCAGGTAACTCTCACGAATCACTCCTGCAATAGACAGCATACAGTGGTTAAACAAACTAAGGACAAAGGAGGAGTGGGGAGGTGGGGGAGGCTAGTTATCATTAACTACTTTATTCAAAGGCATGCCCTGGGAGGTTGGTTTGTGTTTTGCAGGGTGACTTTGTTTATCAGCTTACTCAAATTTGGAGACTTACTGTACCTGCCAGTTACATCTTCCATGTGCAGCCTTCAGCTTTCAGTATAGCTTTCAGACCTGAAGCTGAAGACTACAAAGTTCAGGAGGGGAAAGGGAATTTGCTTGCAGGACAAGTACAGTTGGTTTGAAATCTGGCCCTGGACAATTCACACTGACTTCAGCAGACCAGAACTATTAGCTTTTCTCCTCTGATGTACTGCTCATTCCTCATCTTCCTCTTTCTGATCTCTTCTAAGCTAATACCATCTTATTTTTACTGTGGTAAATCATTCACATTGAAAAGCCTTTAAAAGGAGGAGAGGAGATAGAATCTCAGCAAACACCAGAGAAGTGTATCCCACATCATTTAAGGCTTCTTTCTCTGCTCTTCACTCTGTTATCTCTGTCGTGTTTTATAAGTTAGTGCCTGAGCTTCAGGAGGATGCTTGAGTAACTATGAAATATAGAGCACAGTGTTGAAATTTGTTGAGCCTGCTAGATGACTGTCCTTGCTATTTTAATTTTAAAAGCTCTCTCTTTTCTGAACACGTAAATAGGTTGACCTACGTGCTGACACCTATGCTTTCTTTTTTAAAAGACCTGATTGAGTGCCTCATCCTGTGGTCTTGTGCTGTGGTCAGAAATCATTGTCAAATCCTACTTGGCCATCCAAGCACCCACTGTCTGAGAAGACGTCTTTGGCAGAGCACACCTCCTTCATCTGAAGTCCCTAATGCAACATTAATGAATATCCTGAATTTCCAAAGAAAGTTGGTTTTTTTCTGATATGGGCACCAGGCCAGCGGCGCTAATGAAACATAAGCAAAAAGCCTGTAGTTTGTTTGTTTTAAATTTCTGGTTTTGTCCTTCCTGCTTACATGGAGTAGTCACAGTTCAACAAAGAACCGAAGGAACATCTCTCCCATCTCTTCTTTCAGAGAGGGTCCAAGTGCCAAGGGATTAAAAGCTCCATATGCTCAAAGGAAATGTAATACTTGTCCTTATTACAGGAGAGACAGCAAGGCAGAAAAGATAACTCCAAGGCTCTTCCGAGACTTTATGAAGATACAAAACTTTCATATTGTAAATTAACTTCTAAAGTAAGGTATTTTCATGTATTTGGCACAGAAGGTATTTACAATCCAGGATTTGAACTAAAATGATCCTCAGCAAACTATGTTAAAAGAATATCAAAAAGTTGCCACTATGTCACAGAAGCTTTTGAGAAGTATTCTGGCTAGATATAGTATTGTTCCCATTTTTCTGTCCCAAGTTAATTGCAGCATTTAGGTGGACAAGGGATACTTGCTTACAAGAGAGGAACTTCATATTTAAAAGAAAACAGCTCTTGAAATCATAAGCACCTGCCTGTGACATCACAGCTGGGTGCCACAAAAATTACTGTGCTACGACAATACAGAGGATTATGATTTCACAAAGAGAATAAATAGCAAGAGCAGATGATCACTTAAGAAAATAATATCCAGCATTCATACAAATGTCTTAATAGTAAAATGTAAGAGGAAGAAAGTAAAACTCAGAAAACAATATATAATTAGAAACAATCTTGAAATTAAGTGTTTCTAAGAGAACCCTCTTTTAAAGCCCAGCAGCTTCTTAAGAGGCAGATTCTTCTATTCTTTGTCATCGGCACTTAACAAGCAGCCGTAAAACCTAGTTCCATAATTTAAATCCACGTACAAAATTGCTGTATGTAGAAGCACAGTCTAGTGGTTACAACACAGTCAGCAGGAACTATATTTCACTGCAAAGGTGTTGGTCTCCTGTGGTCCTTCACCTACTGATTTTACATGCTAGACTTTGCAGCATTTTGAGACCAAATTTATTTACACTTGTGAAACTGTTTGCAGTGATTAACTGGAGAATCAGATACAGAGTGTTAAACGGACAGGAAGAATGGTCATGAAGCTAAGAAAAGCTTTGCTTTAAAAAGTCTAATTTAATGGATTTCTGTGCACAGACTTCTCAGGCATGTCCCTTTGAGCACTTGTCCAATGTGTTTTGCATGGAAAAAACTAAAATTCCTGCTCAGTGCCTACCTAAGTGTGTAAGTACCTACAGTCAAAGCCAGCATGGGTTCATGAAAGGAAAGTCATATCTTACTAACTTCATCTTCACTGAAAGGGTGGGCAGTCATTGAAACAAGCTGCCTATGGAATTGGTAGAATTATCATCCCTGAAAGTGTTCAAAAAGCATGTTAATGTGCCACTTGGGGGCATGGTTTAGAAGAGATCATGGTGGTGCTAGGTTAAAGGTTGAACTTAATGATCTCAGAGGTCTTTTCCAACCTAAATTGTTCTATGATGCTATGATTCTAATATTCTTTTATTTATAGACTGGGAGCAAGAGGCTGGAGTGCAACCCTGTGGGAAGGAAAATGGCATTTTTGGTTGATGGTAAGCTCAATATGAGTCAACCATGTGCCCTGGTGGAAAAAAGGGCCAACCACATAAAAATATTGGACTGTGTCCAGAGGAGTACGGTAAAAATGGTGAAAAGACTACAAGACATCAGTGATGAGGAGTGGCTGAAAATATTTGGTTTTTTTCAGATTAGAGAAGAGGTGACACCTCACTGCTATCTAAAACTTCCTCATGGTGGGGAGTGGAATGGAAAGTGCTGTTCCCTCTCTCAGGTATCCAGTAATAGGATGCAGGAGAATACCTTAAAACTCGTGTCCATGCTTGGCATTTCCTACAGGCTGAGGGAAACTTCAAGCTCTGCTCTCTCAGTCTTCTGCTTTAGGCTAAGTCCTACTCTGAGATTGACAACCTTAAGCACAAACCTGCATCACTGCATACAAAAGCAGTGTGAAATCTTTAGTTTTAGGTTACCAATAAATATCAAAACATTAACACTCACATTACAAAATTACTATGCAGTCCAGACTGACCGATCCTTTGTGTTCATGAAAGAGGTAGCTAAAATGATGTTGTGCACACTGCAGGTATTTTATATGCAGAAATTTAGAACAGTCTTAAAACATCCTGATTCCAGCTATTTCCTCTTGAACTCAAACCTTCCTGATGTTTATGTTTTCTGCACTAAAGGATATTTAACATTAGTGGTTTTGCTCTAGGCAGGCAGATCTTCTCTGGACACAATACCATGTTAATGATATAGTTTATTTTTTATCAGGGATCGCTTCCATGTGTTGTTAGTTATGCAAGAATCCTACTAACTTAAATATAAATAAAATGGACAAGATTTGACCCTGCAGCAATGTCCATGGAATAGATAAAACTAAGTAATAAAAAAGTAGGAGAAATGCTCAGCATCCTACTGTCATGACCACAGAGTGGGTGCGGGTGGTCTGGAATTTAACACCATATAGGCTGGTAATTGCATTTATTATCTATCAACATGTTGTCTGTTAACATCAGCAGTAACTGCCTGCACAGTCTGGGATGACTAAGGAAGTGTGTGATCCCAACCATGTCAAATTTGAGGCTGAGTTCATGCCACTTTACAGATTGCATTGTGTGTGTTTTTACTTATGCTGCAATTCTTAACAAAAAACACAGTCCACATGGCAAGTATAGTATCCTTCATTTGCACTCCTTATTCAAGGAATTAAAATGAATGGAGAAAATATTCAGAAAAATGTAGGGTCTACATTTCTGAAAGACAAGTAAAGTATTCGGACTCCCAGCTTTGAGGAAATACCTGCTATTAAAAAATTATCACAGCTATTTATTATCTGACATACTTTTAAGACATCATGTACTGGAAAACTGACTGGGATGGCTGCATAAAACCAGACTGTAAAATATGTCTGATGTAAGTATCACCATATTATACTTACCTTATTTAATAATACAATTATTATTCTAAATTAAATACTTTTAAAATGTTATGCCTAGCACTTTCCTGTTTGCAATATATAATTTGAAAAAATGAAAAGACATTGTTTATTTAATTTTATGTGGTCTAAATCCATACCCCTAACTATTTTCTCTAGTGTATGGAGACCTATCACTTTGGGTAATAACAAATCATTCTTTTGAAAGGGATAGTTTTAACAGAATTACCTGTGTTAGCATTGTACTCCAGAGATATGTGGTGATAAAAATAAAAGTAAGCCTGAAAATTTTATAAAGACATAGATGACGTCACATATTTGCACCTTCAAGGATCAGATCTTAACATGTTGTGTGACTAATGCCACAAACATGCTGACACTTATTGACCTCCCTGAAGTTTTCCATCTTCTATCCCTTACAAATCATAGCTGTGCTAACAAGTTCAGGGTCTTCCTACATGTGATGCAACATTATTTCTGGCTGCTAAAACAGCCAGTCTAGTTACCTGATATTCTCCCTTTTCCATGGCTTTTCTGATTCCTATAGACAACCTGATCCTTCTGCCTGAATTAACTTTTTATAATTTCTTCCAATGTCTTTTTGTCTGCATCTCCTAACATTGTCATTCATTTTCTCAGTCATTATACCCTGTACTAGACCAGTTTGGAACATGCAAAATCACCTCTTACACATCTGATGAGAGAGAAGACCTGATATAGTATTGTGTTATTCTGCTATGCATAATTAATTCCTTCTTCCAGCCAAGCTCTTTGGTAAGGTACACAGTTTGGGCTGGCCAGTCGGTTAAGAAGACATTTAGAAAAATGTTTCCAGACCTTCAAAGTGATTCAGTTCTGAAATGAGCTAGTACTTGTATAAATCACGTGAGCAGAGCGTTGATTTAGTTAAAGGTAGTTGGGGAATGAGCAAGGAGATATTACACGTTATGTCAATAATAAATATACTTTTGTTAAAGTTCTGGAATATGTGTAAAGTAGACTTGTGGAATGTCTCTGGGTAAAAATAATACAGAAAAGACCAGAGATTACACAAAGATATAGATCTCCTGTATGCTAGATTATTATAAGCAGGAAGGTAAGGATCCTTCTTTTCACCAGTTAACAAAAGTATTCAGGCTATTGGACAGTACATATGCTAAAAAAATAGAACAAATTGAAAAGCAAGATGTGCAGAGTGCTGAAAAGATTACTGTATGAAAATGCTGACAAAGTTATTCTGGTGATGCTCTGTTCCTTCTAATTCTAATAGGAAAGAAATTCCAAGGGCAGAAATATAATTAAGATGAAATAATCACGACGGAATAGAGTTCATCATTCTAATGAATATATAGCATGAGCATAACTGAATACGAATAATGAATACCAACACAAAAAACTTCATTAAAGGAGGACAGATAAGGGAGGACATGGAGACTGAATGATTTACTCCTCCTGTTGCAATTTTCAAAAAATTCCCCACTCTGATTTGTGATCAAAAATGTAACAAAGTTAGGGAGTAAGCGTTGACCGTGATAGAGAAAAGAGGTAAAGTTATTTAGATAATACACATTTTTAAATTGTCTTAAGGAATTTGTCCCCAACTGCTTAAGGAGCTAGCCAAAGCAATTTCTAGACATTGTACGGTGTCTTAGACAACACTGGAGGAAGTACAAGCATAAAGAGTTCTGGAAAAGGACAAGTATATTACATGCCTTTGAGAATAGCCAAAGTGAGGACCCAACAAAACACAAATCTGCCAGTGTAATCTTTAGAATAGACATGACACTAGAACAAGTAATAAAACAATCAATTTTATGAGCACCCAAAGGATGACAAAGTAATTAAAAAGGAAAAGAAAATTCAAAGCAAATTTTCCAATTGTAAATTACATTAAACCAAACAAACTTTCTTGCTTGGCAGGATAAATGGCTTACTTTTTGTGGGGAAGGAGTATGATAGCCTTTGACTTCTCCAGTCTCTGACTTATCTTCTCAGAAGTAAATGAAAGTGAGCTAAAACCTGCTAAAAAGCTGCAGTTGAAAAGTGTTGATCAAAGGTCTACCTGGAAAGAGATCTGAAGTAAGGTGTCTATCTCAGAAGAACATCAATTAACAGGCATCTGCAGAAAGGAGACCTCGACTCTGGAGGCCCAGCCAAAGCTCTGTGTCCTTTTAGCATGTACAGCATAAAAAGAAACATCCCATGATGGAGCCTAAATTTCTTTGTCTCACTTGTGATCCCTGTGTGACAGGAATGGCAGAACATCAAGAAAAGCCTCACAGCCACATTCCTTTCAGTCCAAGTTCTGGTGTATGCTTTGCAGTGAGTACAAACTGAAATTCAAGCTTATAACTCTCACAAGTGGTTGATGAATGAAAACAAACAGCAAATGACTTCCCAGTTTTAATAACTTGATGAGAGGCTGTTTTAGTGATACAATAGTTTGGATGCTGCCCTCTTCTACAACTAGGCTGAAGTTTGCGAGGATAACTCATAGGACGAGTGATACTTGGTCTGCCACTACAAGTTCCCGTGTGTGAATAACAGCTACCTGTCCTGAAAAATAACACCTTTCAGTCTGAGCACTGCAATTTGCTGTAGTGTGGAGACAAATAAATGATTTATTGGCAGGGAGAGGTGTACCCTGGGTAATGAGAAGATCACATGCCACATGCACCATGATCGCTCTGTGCTCGTATCAGCAGGGAACTGTCATTGTCTATCTTTCCAAAGTTGCCTGCAACAGTTGGTAAAGCAATAATCCAAAATGGTGATACACATGAAACTTGACACACTGAAGTGGGAAATAAAGAAAGATGTTTTCGAAGGGACACGAGGAAATAACTATCAGGAAATAAGGTAATATTTATCTCCAGACCATACATTAAGAGCAGTTAGGGTGTGAGTGTCATTACTGTGTTAAATGTCACCTCTCTAGCTAAATGGGAATGAACCCATTTCCATCTCCAACAGCTACTTGGGACTTTGCACAGAACAAGTCCCAGAAAGGTACAGTGATTTCTTTACTATTGTTATTTAAGGAGAAAATTTAGCAGTTAATTTCATTCTTCAGTGCAAACTTCTGTGTAGGATGTATATCTGCCTCTCCTTAGGCTTGCAAGAAAAACTGGTAAAAAAATGCATTATGAATGGAGGTATTTATGGGCTTCAGAATATCTTTTTAAAATACCACTGAATAGGTTTCCAAGATGCGTCTCGATGTGTTAGAAATGTGTTCACAGGTAGTCTCATGCTGCTAAAAGACTATTTCAGACTGGAAAATCCCTGCAGATATTAATAAGCTTTCTTCCTTTCTTTAAACTAACAATAATAATTAAAAAAACCTCCAACAAACAAACAAAACCCCAGACAAATTTAGACTGAAGTCTGAGATTTCGGTGACAGAAAAACAGACGAATGACCAAAGCCTGCCATGCACTTCTGAGACCTTATCTCATGTTTTCCTGAAGGAATAATAGCAAGATTTGACATAAACCAACCACATTATTATCCCAATGACTGTGTGTTTGCCACTTTAATGGAATTGCTGTGTTGAAAAATGTAAGAAAGATTTTTCTTCATCTTTGTTCTGGCTGCAAGGACTCATTGTGCTGACTCAGTGCAATACTACCCAGTACCCATTTTTCTAGAGTCCTAGTGTCACCAGCTGGAAAAAAACCCAACTCAAGCATTCTTAGTCAAAGCTGCTGGAAAATGCTTTCCCCTCGCCTTCCCTCTCAGTAAAGTTCTATTTTTGACCTGTAAAGGTCTGCAGCTCTTAAGTTTTGCATGACTATGTTAACAACAGCAATCCATCTCCTCTCATACTCCACTAGGACTCTAAAAGCCAGTTGCCTGAGGTAGTAGTCTGAGGTATCCAGCAAAGAAAAAGTGGGTGCATGCAATTGGAGAGAGAATGAATTTGTTAAAGAAAAAGCCTTCAGTTACAAGAATCCTGGGGATCATTAGAGGTAGGAGGAGAAATCATACTTTAGAATGACGAAAATGAAATCAATACATAATGTGACTGAAGTAATATGCAACAAAGCCTTGAAAAGTATCTAAGCAATGTGATCAGCTATAGTAACCTCTGTTAGGGTTTTCTGGCCCCTTATCAGACCTATTTCAGAAATAATCCCTCCAGGACAGGTTTATCAACTGGTCTTTAACAGTGGTTTAATTTTTCCTTTCAGCTGGTTCATCATTATATAATTTCTCTCTACTTTCCATGAATGACAGCCAACATGACTCTCTACAGAAAAAAGATGGTTGTAACTTACAATAGGAGGAGATATCAACATGTCCATATGAGATAACTTGTGACTCTTGAAGCAACATGTTCAGAATGGATTTAAATTATCTGGTTTTAGTTTGACTATGAACCTGCAATCGAATTTTTCTGCATGCCACAGTGGCCATACAAAACTCACATCATGGGCCTTGTGAATTCACACTTGTGAATTTTGAAACATGGGATAATTATAGACGGAGACTACAAAATCTGAACCAGAAAATTCATGCTCAGACAACTTCCACCCCCACTGGACTGAAGGGGAGACAAGATCTGAAAAAGACTGGAATAGCAAGTTCTTAAAGCTTTTTAAATTGTCTTTCTTCTGAGCTGTATCTCTGTAATTAACCTGTTTATTAAGTTTGCAGGTGTGGGAGAAGGTTTTTTGACACAACATCGTGCATATATAACATAACAAAAGTCATTACAGTCCTGAAGCCAACCCAATTTTCTTTGATCCACGGGCTAAACTCAGGGCTAGCTCTTGCACTAGAAAGCATTTGACAACCTTTCTCCCACCAGCAGGTGTTATGCAGTGGCTGATCACTTTGAACTTTCCTGATTTCAGTGCTTTCCTTCACCTCTCACACCTTCCCAGTAAGCAATGATAATTTTAGATGCCTCTACATGATGAGGAATAAGCAGACATATCAGGTAGTTTAAAAAAAAATAAAACACAGGCATTCACAGCAGTTAAAAACAAGATGTATAAAATCCAAATGTTAAGGAAAATTAATTCTTTTGTAGCCTGTCTCGACAGAGACCAACTTTATGCTGCTTTGCATCTTAAAACACAAATTTCCTTTAAAGTCTGTGGCATTTCCTCTGATGACATAAACAAGGCTCAGTGCACATTCTGGGACCTTTCTACTATGCCTGGGATAAGCTTAAACATATACAGCTGCTCTTAATTAGCTTACTTCAGGGAATCTTTCACAGCTGCATTAAAATAGATTTAAATATGTTTGGCTCAATATGCTTGACTTCAGGGCTCCAGAGAAGTTGTTGTAGTCTGCAAAGCGAATCTCTCATCTCACAGTTCCTGCTTCACTGCATGGAGTTCCTTTGATGGCATAGAACAAGTGTTGGGTGGGGTTTTTTTTTTCTGTTTTTTTCTTTTCTTTTCCTGATGCAGGCATTATGTATTCTGAGCAGCCCAGTGCCTTTCTGGAAGCAGTTTTTGTGAACAGTGTCAAGGAAAAAGAAACTGTTGCTGAGAAATTCTGTGGCTTTTCCTCTCCTTTTATACAGCCTGTTTTGAACTATGGCCTTTCTGCACAACAGGGAAAAGTGAAGTTTGCAGAATGTCAACATAAGCAGCTCTGCTTAGCAGGCTGAAGCTCAAAGCGGCTTTATGGTGGAATTCGGGTTAAATTTCAAACACCGCATATAATCTAAAAGCAAAAATTGTTTCCTCATCAGCTCTGATCTTCTTTAAACACACAAAAATGTAAATGCTAATTTTGAGCTAGTGAACACATCACAGCTGAACTAACAAAGGAGTACTCTACTAAACATTCAAAGATAAATAGTAAGACAGTACCCTCTATTTCCTATTCCCTGAGGCCCCTGGAAATTATAACTAAATTGTTGATCAGCTATATGACCAAGCCAACAGTGTTTATTCGTGCACACAGACTGTATTTCTTAGTCCTTCTGCCCACAAGCTGGGCTGCTGGTGCATGTTAGGAACATGGCGGCACCCCTTGTTAGCTTTGCCTTTACACAGAGGAAGGATGAAACCTCTTCTGTCATTAAAATGCCATCACTGTATATTGCATGACAGAAAGCAAACACTGTGGATTAACTCTTCATTTTTCCTACACTCACGAACACAGCAGGTGTAGTCAAAAGGCTTGGACTTAAGAATTAAAACATGCCTCTGTCAGGGCTACTGAGAAGACTACTTCTTCCAGAAAGACTTGCAGGGCTGGTGATGTAGGCAAAAAATAGATTATACATGTCTGATATGAGGTTTACCATTCCTCTTTGTATTGCAGTCCCATTGCCTCATTGGTCTTTGAATACATTAAGTAACTGAGGAATTGTGATGAGTTTGAAACACTGGTGGTAATAGTCAGCAAGACTAATTTTACTGCTAGTTTTTTTTCATATCTCACTACTCTTCAAGTATAAATATCAGAACCCTTCTTTCCTCTGTTACATTAATTCAAATCCATAGTATGTACAGCAAAATAAGCATAGTTACTCCAGCCATATCCTGAGGTGAAAGACAGCATTTCCCTGACGGACTTTGTGCCCGGATGCTGCTATGATCTCACTTACTTAATTTTCTGTCTCCAGTGGTACCTTCTTTCATGCTTTTTTTCTGTCAGATTTATAGGGGTTTTTTTAAACCTAATTCTTTTTAGCACCTCCCTACCTGGCAGACACTGAGTATACATTTATACTTTAATGCCATAACTTCACTGATGTTTCCTGTGTACATTTTTTAACATGCTCAGTAATTACTATGGCCAGTCTGCTTCCCTGAATGAGGTGAATGTGTAGATTCATCTCAGAGGGCATACTTTGGCAAGCGGGTACCTGCCCCAGCTCCAATAAAGCTGTCCTGAGTCCAGCAGCAATCTAACCACAGTAGTGTGGGCAAACCAGTGTCCTCTTCAACATACAATCAAATCCCATCTTGATTGTTTGGCAGCAGGCCAGGCAGACATACCTGTCTGCTTTACCAAACATCTCACAAACAGCAGTGTTGATGCAAATAACAACTCCCCCAACTTTCCAATCAATTCTGGTACTGGGTCAAATTTCACTTTTCTGGATTTACTGTAGTAATTTGTCCAGTTTCTGGTCATGCTCATACTCATGCTTTTACTTTAACCCAGTGCTGCAAGAAAACCAGGGCACTTACACAACTAGTTAGTCAACATGAAGGTAGCTCCTGTAACGAGGCACATGACTGGCTTTTTCACACTTGTAGACTAGCTCTCAAAACATGTTTACTGACCTACAGGTATACAAACTTACACAGAAGAGGTTAAAGCCTCATTTATTTTTCTAGCATTGGAACCCTATCATTATTTATCATGATGTCTTTTCACTCAGTGACATATATTTATTCTCCTCTTTTCTAAACGCAGTGTAGGTGAGATCAAACCTTTCAGGGAAGCACAGCTGATGTTATCAAGTTGTCTTGCCATGAGCAAGTAGAGATAAAAACTGTATTGTCTTTCCAGGTCTTGATGCTGGGTAGCTGCTGATTTGATATTAGTAATTTAGTTCAATGAGTGTGAACTGCACACTGAGATATAAAAAACCCCTGTGTACACAAAATTAATTTGTCTTACTGGATGAGTGCCTCAGGACATTGCCTGCAGCTGGTCATATTTAGACAAAAAACATATATAGTGCTGCAGAACTGTAAGACTTCTTTAAGACACTGAATAGAGACTACTCGTTTGTAGAGATAAAGCTGAATGCTACTTGCGAAAAAAGAGCAGCGCTCTTTACGTTCCTTGTTATTGAGCCGTGATTGCACAAACTTCTGGGCAGGCTGTGATGAATGCAGGAGGTCCAGTGTGGACAGCAGGCAGAAGAAGGGACAGAGGGCAATCCTGCACTGTGTCCTCGTTTGAGAGGCTCTGATTGGGAGTAACTCAGCAATGAATACACATGGAGAGTTGCTGAACTGTTTGATGGGAGCTGTAAGCGGGTAGCAGGAATTAAATTTCTCCAGTGCTGACCACAGACTCAAAGACACTACTGATGGCCTTTTCTGCTCCACTTGGTAAGACCACTTCTGTGAGCATCCTTAAAAACTAGTGACACTCAGTGTCCACCCAACACTGTGGCTTCTGTCGCACTCATCCTGCTGGCTTCCAAACAGGAACTTGGTATAGTTTTCTGATATAAAGAATAAGAAAACACCTAGAACATACGCGCTTCTTGAAACTTTTAGATTTATTTTAATGAAGACTTTGGTCAGATGTTTCTGCACATGTTTAAATTCCCCGTCTGTGCTGGTACTGTTTGTGTTCAGCAACTGCAGATCTTTCAGGCTCTCCAAAAACACTCCTCTGTTTCTTTCTACAGGAACACGGTAGTGGATAGCAGTAGCTTTGTAGGGCTTCAAAAATGTGCCTGCTTTCCCCCTAACTGCCTTTTTTAAATAGAATAGCTGCTCTTTTATTTTCTATCACAATTGTGGGTAAGATGGGATGGAATATGAACAAGATGGCATATTATTGACAGCATGCAGCTGGTGTTATTTTCCAATTAAAAAATCCTTGATAAGAAAGAACTGTCTAGTTTATGCCCAGTTGTGACAATGCTATCAAGCTGCACCTTCAGCTGAGATTTTATTTCACAGAAAATAAGCAATCTTTGGTTGCTGGTAGAAGAACAACAGTTTAATATCCTGGCCAACACAAAGTTGGTGATGAATGTGCTGTTAGCCATTTCCAAATGTTTGCTGTATTGTATAGGTGTGGCATCTTAATGCTTCCTGAGCAACTACTCTATAAAGTGCCCTAAGCCCTTCTAATAGCAATGGAGCTCTTAAAATCTACTTCAGCAGGGACCCTGACTTATTCTGCTCTGCTGGGGCAGGGAGAGCTTTCAGACTATCAGCTGGTGGTTTAAGAACTCCAATGCTCAATGTACACAGAGTTGTTTGTGTATTTAGTTGCCTAACTGACAAGTTTCTTCTGGGCATGAGGGACTGAGATTGAAATAAAGTCTTTGCCAAGATTTTTTTAAAAACAGCTTTGCCAACAAAACTCCTATTTTCCCCTCACAAGGATGTCAGGATGCACATTTTTGATACAATGGTAAATTTCAACTATCTGCTTCAAAACTTCTCAATAAAGTGCCCTTAAGACACTTTTTTTATAACATGAGAATAACAACATATTTTTTCTCTATCCTGTCTCTCAGCCACTGGCACAATCTTAGAACACATGATTAAAATCTAGCAAAAGTAATAGCAATGGTAATTGGATATCAGAGACTATAGTGCCTCACTAAATGACTACTAAAGAGTTCGAAGGAACGCCTGCCTAAATGAAGGAAATTCAGAGGAACAACTGCTTTCGAAACACAATGACATTTATTATCTGTATTTAATGTTCAATAAAACTGAGATTGCAAAACCTAAATTATGCTCTCTCCAGGTTTTTATTTTTTAATTAACTACATGCTGTTGATGAGTAAGCACCAGCCCATGCTGACACAAAGAATTAAGTGTGCCTTTTTTACATTCAAAGAAAACCAAGAAAAATGGAAAAGTTATTTGGGATCCTTCCTACATAATTAAAGAGATGTTGATAACCATTAACTAAAAGTTAATACATATGAGAAAAATGTAGGTGGTGTTTTTTACAGGGTAGGTAATTAAACAGTTGACAGTTTAGAGACCATATTAAAAGTGCTCTGAACCAGGACTGTCAATGTTTAGGTCTTTGTAAAATGACTACATTACATCTGAACTATTAATTAATATGGTCATTGAAACTAGGCACATCCTATATGAGAAAAATTAATTATTCAAATATTTTTAACAGCATATTGACATTTTAATTGTACGCTGGCAATAACAACACTAAAAGGCATGTTAAATATCTTTCAGCTACTAGATTTTCTGCTAGTAAATGCCTTTGAATTTCAAAGCAGCTTCAGAAATCTCTTGTTTAAAGGACTAGACTGTCCTCCCAATTCAGCACCTTTATATGGCACAACATCCTTATAATCAATATAAACATCACAAAAATGAAACTGGGTGTTATTCAACATTTTGTCCACCAGTTATGCTTTACTATTTCTAGATAGAGTAGTGGCGCTGTGGAGCAAGCACACCCTACAGCGAATTCCCAGCTCTTGATAAATATGTCAGTGCTACAAAGGTCACACAAGAGCACGAGGCAGTCTGTGTTCCTCCACTGAGCTATCCTCACTGGGTGACAGTGGAAGAATGCAGCTGCAGATCAGGTCCATCACATAATAGCTCTAGTGCCCTGAACCCTGAACAGCTGCCTTGACAAATTAGACATGTCCTCTTTTATTGGAAAAGCACATCCGGGTCCTGGGGCAATGACAGTTTTTCGCTCTTTTAGTAAAACAAGCTTCTACTGCTTATTGCAGCCTGGAAATGGACAGCCTGACTTGAAATCCATGCAGGTGGACAATTACAGGTCAAGGATACCTGCTGTTACCAGAAGCCACATTTGAAATTTGATGATACCTATTTTAAACTTCACCACTCTTTTATTTGTAGGATCTACTAATTTGGAAGCAGAGAAGCTCTGTTTTCATAACCAGGGGTTGCACATCAACATGACCTCTTCAATTACCAATGATGTCTTTTTTTTTCTGGCTACTGAACAGCAAATTGTTCTTGGTTCTAATCATGCTACTCAACATTTCCACTTCTGTTAAATCTGAAATCTGTACTGTTTGTGAAATGTAGAAACGTTTTGAGTTCTGAAAATGTTAAGTGAGTGCCAGTGTTAAAGTATAGGCATTTCTTTAAGTGTGGCACAGGCAGCTGGTGTGTCCTGGAATATACCCCACCATTATTTTGATTTTCTCATCCTTGCCTGTCTTTTGCAGTCGAGTCTGTTCGTTTCCTTACACTTTCAGATGGCTATTATAGAAAATCTGTGACTGAAAGAGCTGGAGCTTTCTTTACGTAAGGTTTGAAATGAAGGCTTAGTCACAGAGAAGGCACACTAAATCACTGCCCCGTACTCTGTTATAGCCTCATGTTTGACTAAAATTGACTTACAGATGTGGCCCTCCTCAGGGATTTAGCTCCTGACATCTTTGCTGAATGCCTTGTCTCTGGTCTGTCTCTTTTGTTCTCAGAGAAACTTACAAAAACATCATCAAAACAAGTCTGAAAAAAGTCTGTTGTCAGAAACATCCTTCCAGCATTCTTCTTTCATGAATTTTATATACAATTTCCATTTTATTAATTAGCATCTACTTTTCCACTGTCACTGTTTGAACTCGAGGAGGTAATCTGAGATGATTAGCTGTCTCTAGCCCTGGGAGCAGACAGCTCATACATGCAAGACAGAACAGAAGAAGGATCAGTGTCATTTCTCTGGACAAGCCTGGTGTGTTCCATTAATCCTGACTGCACAGCCCTCCTGGTGAATGTGAGAGGATACCAGCAATTCCAGTGTGGTGAGATCATCAATCTTCTGGCATGTTTGTGAGTTATTAGCCTGGTCTAGTGACTCAGGTATCTGGCCACTAAAAACTATGCTGGGAAATTTGGTGCCATTTAACTGCTAACAATGGCTTTCTGGTATTTAACTGATATGGTGCTGAAACAGTGCTCCACAGTAGATATGCTGGGATTAGTCTATGAGACACTCAGTTCCTGGACAAGTTGCTTATTAGAGGCATTTTAGGCAAATATAGAGTTGGTTGTTTGTTCTAAAAAAACCAGATTTTTTTAAAATTTCAACCAAGCAACCAGTATATAAATAAGGCCTCCCTCTGAAAGCAGGGATGTTCACAGTAAGCTGATGCTAATTTATTGAAGAACATTTCAGTAAAAAATCTCTAGAATTTTGTTTAGCACAGACTCATCCAAGCAACCTCTGCTTTCATCCTAATGGAAAAAGTCAGTATGTTTTAATCTAGATGTGGCTCTATACAAGTTTAAATGGATTAAATTCCGTGTCGTCTTGTCTAGGTAAAATCACTTTGTAAACTACTACAGCTCTGAGTAACCACATCTCTCACTCCAAATCTCAGCCACATGCTACAGAATCATAGACAGAATCAGAGCAAATTCTCTACTTCCTTTCTCATAACATTCTTTTACTAGACTATGTGCAGAAGACTTAAAAGTATAGTAAATGAAGGATCTGGTGTGATTTAATATTCATTGCTTCCTCAGCACTTGAAACTTAGTGGTCTGAAAAGTACTTGTAATTGTTTTATATTTCTGCATACAATGGTTTGAGATATGGGAAAGAATAGCAGTGTCCTTATAGTTTCCCCCTAGATGTACATGCTTTGAGTAAATACATATCTTCCCAAAGCCATCCAAGCAGAACGGCCTATGGTGCAGCTCCATCTCCCATTAGCCTTTCACTTGTTTTAGGATCAGTCAGTTCCTTCTGACAGTGCCAGGATGATGATACTGATTAATAATACAGAATATTTGCTTCACTTTGACACCTTGAAAGTCCAAGACCTTGCACTCAGACCTGCAAATATTGACTCAAAACCTAAGTTTTGGCAAATTTTGTGCCACTTTAATTCCTCATCTGATTTTTTACATAATGTCAATAAAATAATAACATTCCTCTGTTTCCTCTGATATAGAAACTGCTTTGAATCTTTTAGGTCCTTGTACATATTAGCATATAACAATATTTTTGTGTAAAAACATACTCTGCAAATGTATTTCTTGGTGTGAAACTCAGCTCTCTGGTGATGGATATTAATAGTTTAATTTATGTTACAAAAAAAATAGTCTGAAGCTTTATTTTGCCACAGATTTTTTTCCCCACTCATTTCATGTCTACTTGTAAAGTATCTTGTTATATCAGCACTTTACATTCTTTATCACAACTGTACCTGAAGTTTCTTATAATTTTGTCTCACTGCAGCAGAATCTGCCTGAACATTTGCAGACTCCAGAGACAAGCATTGTCAGCACTTGGCAAATCTTTCAAGTAGTGATAATCACAGTAAAATTTAGTAACATTGCCACTTGTGTACAATGTGAAATATCTTCTGGAGACAGGAATTTGAAAGGAACAGCTCTTGGGCTCCCAAAGAGCACAGCCCTCTCCAAATAGAAGAGTTCACTATTGCTAATGATGTACCAGAGGAAGAGCTGCAGTTATTATTAAATATAGATTATACAATCTATAAAATAATAGGTGCTACCAGATACCATCTCTAAAGGAGCGCTCTTGATATCCAAAGAAACAAGCAACTCTTAATTCTGTGTTCATCACATCCCACTTCTAATCAGCTTTTTACCTTTGTTACAGGGATATCAACAAAAGGCGTGTTAAGAAAAGGAGACACCACCTCACAATCTTCACCTAATGAGTGCTGAGACAAGTAAGAATACAAATATTAAAGACTGCTAACCACTACACTTCTGTCATTCAGTGCCCAGCTCAGCCACTTCCACCTGAATGCTGTGAAGAAGAAGCTGTAGAAGAGTCACAAAATAATTATCTGAATTTTCAAACAATTTATCAAAACTATGATTAAAAAGCATGTTTCAAGCAATTAGGGAATGAGTGAGAAAACCGAGATGTTGGCTACATTTGCACTAATGAACCCACTGCTAGAAGAGCATGAGGCATTTCTGAATGGAGGCAGGAAGGACAGGAGGCTGCAGAGAAGGGCAGCCAGGGTAATGAGGGACAGGGCCAGCTACTCTTGAAGAAAATCACTTTGTTTTCTTCATGAAAGCCTGTCGAAGAGCTGTACATCTCTCCTCCCCCCTTTGTTAGTAGGATGACTATACAGGGACGCAGCACTATGGCACTACTGGGGTGTAGAGGGTAAAGCCTTGGAGTGCTCCACAGGAGGAGCTTCATGACTGACTGCGGAGGGAGGAAGACCAAGTACAATGGCAGCAGGGGGGAAGGTTAGACAGCAAGGGTAGGGAAACTGTTTCAACAGAGGTGAGAAACACGCAAGTAAATTAACACTAAAACACAGCAAGAAAGAAAAAAACATAAACATACTCTAGAACATGTGCTGTTCTTTTTTTTGTTTTGTTTTGTTTTGTTTTGTTTTGTTTTCTGGGGAGATGGGAGGAAAATAGGAAACAGGGTTCCAATTTGCCCAATCAGAGCTTTGTGATGTTTTTTTATCCACCCCCCTGCCCCCCACAGCAGAAACGGCAGATTCCTTAACAGCCAAAATGAAAATGCCAGTGGGATGGCAGCACACAATTCCCACTCTATGGGTTGCACTACACATTTTCGTCTTGGCAAGAAATGTGATGTAGCTCAGAAACAACAGTCCCAGAGTATATTTAGCTACTAAAGCTGTTGCACACAAATGTCACATTCCCATGAGTCAAACCTTTTAAAGAACCCCATCTTCACGCCCCCACATATATTCCCCAAGATGCCTGCACTGAATTAAAAGTGCAGCATATGGATGGATGTGACATCATCAAAGCAACTGCCTTACAGTAAAGAAAACTGCAAGTGGATTCTATACAATTAGTACAATCAGTAAGGAGCCATTTGTGAGCACAGAAAAAGAAAGAAAACACTGCTCAAAGGAACAGACACAACCAATGAAGAAAAACACAAAGCACCTGGCAAAACAAGAAGAAAATACTAAAAAAAAATATTTTTCTTTGTGAATGTCTGAAAGCAAAAGAAATCACAGCAAAAGTAGAAACAAAATCTTGATAAAAGAATTGTAAGTGTAACATTTCTTGATTTAATGTTGTGTAAGAACTCTTTCCTTTGCCCTTTTGAAACAATAACTCAATAGAATTTTTGAGCTAACTGGCTCTGACTGGGCAAGGCAAGGAGTAACAGCACACAAGTAGATGGTAATAATAAGCAACTATGCGGTCACCTCTGCCGCCATTGTTTTGATGGGTGTAGACTGCTTCCAGCTTTGTCAATATTCACAATGAAACACCAAAGAATGCATGATATTTAAATGACCCCATCAAATGCTTATAAGGCTCTAACTATCACTCCCTGGAGAGGGAAGTATTGAATGTAAGTCACTTCATCAGTCAGTGAATTGAAGCGAAAATTATTAGAATCCAACAGCTATACATTTATTAATACTTTCACTGCATGCTCTTCTGAAAGCTGGTAGTGGCATACAATGTGCTTTTAAGAGCTAGCTTTCCATCTATCAAGCATGGTTGTTCAGAAGACTTGTGAAGCAGGGACCCACACATAACAAATAGTGCTATTAAAATGCATACACATCTCTGCCTTCCTCTGGGTACATAAAAAAATAGATCTTCCACTTTTGGTGGTTTCTGACACCACTTCCCCAGCAGGTAGCAGCAGAGGAACTGCCATCCTTCTTTCCTTCTTTCCTTCCTTCCTTCCTTCTTTCCTTCTTTCCTTCTTTCCTTCTTTCCTTCTTTCCTTCTTTCCTTCTTTCTTTCCTTCCTTCCTTCCTTCCTTCCTTCCTTCC
>VZTJ01003793.1:50377-135332 GCA_013397795.1 Orthonyx spaldingii | reverse complement strand
CCTCCCTCCCTCCTTCCCTCCCTCCTTCCCTCCTGCCTGCCTGCTCGCCTGCCTGCCTGCCTTCCTGCCTGCCTGCCTCCCTCTTTCCCTCCTTCCCTTAATGACATCTTCCCCTTTCAGGGAGGACAAGAGAAAGATACGACTTATTTTCAGAAGTGCGATCACTGGATTTTCTAAGAAATGTTCTCTTGCCTGAAGTATTTTGTATAACGGGGGTTACTAACACATTGGACAGAGAAAGAAAAGATCCTAATTTTTTGGCTGTCAGCATTATCATTGACATTGCTGAGAGGAAAGAGGAGTGCTAGGTAAATCACGTCATCTTTAGGAGGGCATGCAGGTTTATCTGTCTTCCCTCTGCTATGTGATACCCAGAAACCACTTTTTCTCAATTGTCTTTCTACAACTTAAGAGCAAGGGATGAGGAATTTATAAATGAAGATTATATCTCAAACTGAGCTTAACTGGAATTAGGAGTGTGAGGTTTCATCTTCAGTGCTATCAGTCCCTTGAATGTGAAATTAGGGTTTTGAGTACTGCAACCTTCCTCTACCAAGGCGCAGCAGCCCACAGGTCTGCAGGGTACAAAGAGTCTTTGTGCTTAACACTCAGGTAAGACTGATCAGGTTCTAGAAATACACCTTTTTGGTTTAGATTTTACAGTTATTCTCCCAGAATGTCTACAGAATTAAGCTCTACAAAGAAATTGTTCAAACAAGGGCAGTTTTCCCCTTTTTCTATAGGAAGAGCTAATTAACTGGGAGGTGCAGGACAAGTTCACATCCTCTGTCTGTAGGAATTTAAATCTTCCTATTCAATTTCCTGCCAATAAGCTTAAAAGCCAAGGTTATTAGATTAATGTTTTCCATGGTATCTCAAGAAATTTTACTGTATCTGCTGCTTAATGTGATTGATCTCCTCAACTGGAAAAGTGTTTCAGGCTTTGTCTCTGCTGGACCAGCCAGCTGATGTCCACTGCCTTTATGGTTAGGAACTGTGAAGGCTCTTTGAGGTCAGTTCTGTGCAGTTCAGAGAAAAACCCTGAATATCCCTGGACTGCAGGAGGCATCGTATATCTGGGGCTGTTATGAATAACAGGCACTGAGATCACAGTATGGGTTCGGACCACCAGCATCTGTTCATATAACTCTGCTGAAGACTGTTCTGCAATGTTATGTGCTCATCACCCCTTGCTGAAAGCCTCCACAACTAATGGAGGGAATTCAAGATTCAGTGGATCAGATGGAGGGGAAGGAATATGATTTAGTAACCTACTAGTTTCGATAGACAATGCAAAGCATCAGGTCTGGCATGCCAGTAGCCTCCCTAGGAACAGCTGTTGTTTTTGTCTAATGAGTTAATATAAAATGCATGAACAATAGAGACTGAAATCCACATTTCAATGAATATTTTAAGTGTTTTATACCAAGTAGTCATAGTAGAAAGAACTGAACTCGTGTGTTCTTGCCCCTGGTGAGTGCCCTAACCACTCAGCAAGTGACTTTTGCTCATACGCATCTTCCTTCTGACACACTGAGTATTTAATTAGTCCACACAGAGCAAAACATCTTCAACAGAACAGAGCATTCTGAAATAAGAGATCTAAGAACACCCTGCAGAAGTATAACAAGGATTCAGATGTCTCTAGGCTGTAGAGCTATTTGAACCTAACTCCCCTGTTTAAAAGAAACCATTTTAAAGTCTCTGAGATGCTGATTAAAAGGAGCTGAAAGAACAATGAGGGTCATGATGCAATGAGGGGCACAACCATCTTTACATAGGAGAAAATGTTCTTCTTCTCCATGTTCAAGTGGCAAATTTTGGCAATTGTCTGCCTAATTCTCTGTATGTATGGCAAAGGGGGAGTGGAGGCCAAAGAACAGAGTTTGTATTAGACCCCTGTGCTTCAGCACTGGTCTGAGCACTGTGAAATGACACCTAAATCCCAACCTTATGGTGTGTGAAAAACAAAACATAGAATCTCTCCACATGAGCAGTCATTTATGCATCATTTAATGTACACTAATGACCACACTCCAAAAGGTATTTTATGCTCATGCCTCACTGAAGACAGTGGGACTGAGGCCCAGTGACTAGGACTACTTCCAGTTTTACTTCCATGGTTAAACTAGAGCAGGCTGTAAGTACCCCTATTGGGATACTGGATCTGATGGTCCAAGTATCACCAGCTTAAGTGATTGGTGATGTAGAGAGTGGCATCAGCCTGAGCTGCAGTGATCATGCACTGGTGGTGTTCACAGTCCTCAGGCATATGGGTCAGGCAAAGAGTAAAGCCAGGACTGCATTTCAGAAAAGCAAACTTTCAGCTCTTCAAAATGGCCAATGGGAAACTGCCTGAGAAACTGCCCTCAAGGACAAGGCAGCAGAACAGAGCTGGCAGGTCTTTAAGGATATCTCCCAAGAGGGAAGAGCTACCGAAACCCAGGTGAACGAAACTGGACAAGAAAGAAAAGAGACTGGATGGCTGTATTGGGACCTGCTAGCTGAACTAAAGGTCAAAAATGAAATGCACAGGTGGTGGAAGAAGGGACAGGTATCATGGAAAGAGTACAGGAACACAGTCTGGTTGTATAAGGATGGGGTCAGGAAGGCCAAGGTGTAGTTGGAGGTGCACCAGGCAAGGGATGTGAAGAATAACAAGAAGGGTTTCTACAGATATGTCAGCCAGAAAGGGAAGGTTGAAGAATGCGTACTCCACCTGGTAAGCAAGACTGGCAAACTGCAATGGACGAGGAAAAGGCTGAGGTACTTAACACCTTTTCTGCCTCAGTCTTCACTTGCAACCTCTCTTCCCAAACCTCTTGAGTGTTTAGTCCACAAGACAGAGCCTGGGGGAGCAAAATCCCTCCCACTGTAAGAGAAAATCAGTTTTGGAACTACTTGAAGAACCTGAACATACCTCAGTCCATGGAATGTGATGAGACATATGCCAGAGTCCCAGGAATCGGCTGATTTAATTACCAAGCTACTTTCCATGATATTTGAAAAGTGTGGCAGTCAAGTGAAGTCACAGGTGACTGGCAAAAGGGAAATCTTGTACCCATCTTAAAAAAGGGTAGAAAAAAAGTACTCTGGCAACTCTTGTCAGTCCCATTATCTCCGTGCCTGGGAAGCTCATGGAATGTATCTTCCTAGAAGCTCTGCTAAGGCACATGGAGGACAGGGAGGTGTTGAAGACAGCCAGCATGACTTTACCAAGGGAAAGTGCTGCCTGACCAAGCTGGTGGAGAGACTCCACCAATGGACAAGGAAACAGTATGTCATTTTATCTGGACTTTTGTAAGGCATTTGACATGGTCCCCTGAAACTTCCTTCTCTCTAAATTGGAGAAAGATGAATTTGATGGGTGAACAATTTAATGGATAAAGAATTCACTGAACAGTCCTATCCAGAGGACAGTGGTCAATGGCTTGATGTCTGGATGAAGATCAGTGACCAGCGGCATCCCTCAGGGGTCAATTTTGGGACCAATGTCTTCATCAATGACATGGTGGCATTGAGTGAACTTTCAGCAAGTTTGCAGATGACATCAAGCTGTGTAGTATGACTGATGCACCTGAAGGATGGGATGCCATCCAGAGGGATCTTGACAAGACTGAGAAGTAGGCCCATGGAAACCTTGAGGTTTAACAAGGCCAAGTGCAAAGTACGTGAGTCAGGGCAACTCACAGCCCACAAAGCCAAATGTATACTGGGCTACATCCAAAGCAGCGTGGCCAGCAGGGCGAAGAAGAGGATTCTGCCCTTCTACTCTGCTGTGGTGAGACCCCATCTAGAGTGCTGTGTCCAGTTCTAGGCTCCCCAGAACAGGAAAGACATGGGCTACAAAGATGATCAGAGGGCTGGAGCACTGCTCCTGTGAAGACAGGTTGAGAGAACTGGGCTTCAGGCTGAGTAAGAGAAAGATACCAGTATCTCAAGGGGGATATATAAGAGCGGGAGAGGGGCTTTTTACAAGGACATATAGTGATAGGACAAGGGGGAATGGATTCAGACTGAAAGGGGGCAGGTTTAAATTAGATTAGATATTAGGAAGAAATTTTTAACTCTGAGGTGGTGAAGCACAGCAATAGGTTACCCCGAGAAGTTGTTGATGGCCCATCCCTGAAAGTATTCAAGGCCAGGCTGAATGAGGCTCAAAGCAACCTGGTCAAGTGGAAAGTGTTCCTGGTCATGGCAGGGGGCATTGGAACAAGATGATCTTTAAGGTCCCTTCCAAATCAAAGCACTTCCTGATTCTAGGATTCCATGGTTGTTGGAAGATGGAAATAATTTGAAATTAGTTGAGAACTGCTGTGCAGCCCTGGGCATTCAGAGAAAGGCAATATAAAAATGCATCCCTAAGAACAATACAAAACCATGGATCTTGTTTTGTCAGAGAACAGGGCAGATCAAATTTAATGAGAGGTAAATCGCCCGTTTCCCTCCTCCCCGTATACATGCATAAAACTCTCATAAAGGCATACACTTCTGTTCGTTTCGTGTGGCTTCCTCAGGCAGTGAATTATCTAAGAACGAGTCTAAGATTGGCTGTTTAGTTTCAGACTTTAGGATAAGCTTTTAATTATAGTACAGGAGTTTCATTGCATGTTACTTTGAGCCAGCTGGAAGCAGTTACACTTTAGACCTCCTCCCCCTCCCTCCTCACCACAGGATGTCATTTCCAAGGCCTTACCCTTCTTGTCTTGATGATTATGGGAAGAAACTGCCACATATGGATCTGTATTTTCAGAGGAACCAAGTGAATCCTTCCAATCCAGCATGCGTCCCCTAGCATCATAACCCTGTCGAGCGCGAGAGTCAGAAGTGGTGGTGCTTGGGACTAGGGAACTGGAGTGTCCTGTTTACATTATAAATACAGGTAGGGAAGACAAGTCTCATTAGTCACTTACCATGCTACCTCCCATGCTCAGGAATGTATGCACTGCTTTGCTTCCGTGATGGGTGAACATCTTGTCATAGGCTGAGCAATGTTTCAAAAGTCCTTCAAAACATGACTCCAGAGAAAGAGGGGATTTGAACCTTCCAGATCAGGATGTTAAGAGGTGCTGCCACTGAGCAGGCAGTTCTGTGCTTCTCAACAGAGTTAAATGCATATGAAGGAGGGTAAGCACACTTCATCTGAGTCAAGCATCCTTTGGCTGGATTCAGTACAGATGCCTGACTGAAACTGAAGTGTCAGCCCGTGCTGTCTGGTACTGGCTCAGTCAAAAAGCAAATAAAAAATCAATTAAAATCATTTTAAATGGCTGAAACTGAATGGGAATGCCAGAAGAACTACGAAATGGTGACATAATGTATCTCATGCCCCCAGGGGAATGAAGGACTGCCTAACACCAGTGTGCTCATACTGTGGCATTCCTCTCCAGATGGGAAACGTCCTGGGCCAGCTGCTTGCACCCGCTTGCACCATCACTATTGGTCCTGTCTGAGCTGATGGCCCAAAATGTCTCTGAAATAAGCACAAGACTGAACACCATTTCTGCTCAGAGTGATAGTGCAGACAATGCCTCACCATGTGGACCTGCCTAAGAACTTATGACTCCAGATGACACTGAAGCCTCACATGCCTTTTTTTCCAATTACAAATGCTCTAGACATTGTTACTATTGCCCTGAACAAGACTGATCACCTTCTCGCATATTACATATACCCCAACAAACAGCACATTCACAGAACATGCCCCACTGGAAATACAGAACAATTTGAAAGGTGGTTTGGCTGGGACAGTAACGTGTTTGTAGACTCATACATTCTCTGCAGCTAGATCTGAGAAGTATATCAGCACCTAAAATGCTTGACATGCTTGGACTCTACTGTCTCTGACAGACAGCTCCCACCTGGACTTTCCAATGGCTCAGCTGCTTTGGGGAGAGGGCACGAAACACTATCTACATCACAACATTTTGACCTCAAAACCATTCTGAATGTTTCCTTTTGGCATATGTGAGTTGTTTTCATCAGGACTCAAGAAGTTCTGGGCCTCCTTAATTCGATGTGGACTAACTATATCCCCTTACCTACTTCTTAAAGAGTCCATTAAAAGAGGGATTTTTAACACATGCTTAAACACAAACTAACTGAATTGGATTGTTCACAGACAGAATGGCATATAATGCTTTTTCTTTAGATAACACCAGACAGACAGACAGTGATGCTTTTTTCCTGGTCTTAGGAATGAAAACCAAACATGGTTGGAGGTTAGAGGGTTGAGGGTAGTTTACCTCAGTATTTTAATAGGATCTTATTTGATGCATCACTTTGCTGAGGTGGAATGCGTCACGATGCCCACCATGTATGTACCCCCACACCGTCAATCAGTATACATTTTATAGACTTATACATTAGCATATCTGCTAAAGAGGCCCAATAATCAGGCTTGGATGAGCTAATTTCTAGTTTACAGAACATGTTCTACTAGGAACCTTGGTTCCTCAAGATAGTAGAATGTTTGGTCTCTTAGCTCTACAGGACCTTGGAACCATGCTGAGTTATCAGTCTTAAAGAAGTACAAGTATGCATGCTAATACTTGTGAATACATAAAACTGTATAAAAGGCATAGAAAAGAAAAAGCAAAAAATCCTCTTGGCATCACAGCACCCCTCCTTTCTCCTATCTCCTTTTGAATAGCCCAGCAAATTAACTTTCCTTAGATGAATTTCCCTTGGTGAGGAGTCCAAGCACCAGACTACAGGCTGTCCTAGCAGGGACCCTCCCCCTGCTCCTTCCCTTTATCTTGCCTCACTGCTCAGAAAAATAATTTGAGACGCACTGTAACAGAGACAGATAACACAAGCAGCTGAAATTTAAAGCCCCACAGAGAAGGCACAGAGCTGGGTAGGTAGAGCCTGTGCTTCTGTATTTTATTTTAAACAGCTACTGGATAAGCACAAAGCTTTTGAAAGCTGCATCTCAAAAAGGCTGTTTTAAATGGCTTCTAAAGCCATGTAGCCCCAGCTCTCAGAAGCGCAGAGGGAGATGATGAACCTAGATGCTCAATTCCACTCCAACAAACAAAAACCTAAATGTTGGCCACCAATGTCCCCAAACTTTTTGAAGCATCCACATGCTTCATTTTATCCAGCCCTTTCACCAGCTTCATGGTGTTGAACTACTGATGATGTCAGCAAAATGCTGTAACTTCTGTTAAGATGCTGTCATGATTTAAAGATGTCCTGTTGAATATTAATGATTTTAGAGTAAAAATATGTTTGTGCTCCTCTGTAAGTTTTCAAGGAGGCCTTTTGATTTACTGCACTGAATTATACATGGGAGCATTTTGGGCTATGCTTTGCATAGGACATGGAAACAATGAACTCCTTTAACTTGTATGCTTAGAAAGGAAAATTGTTTAAATTTACAATGTTCTCACCATGAAGCCAACCTTCAACTACAGCTAGTTGTTAACACAATTTAGCTCTGGATGTCAGTCTGAAGGCATATACTGACAAGGGCAGTGGATAATTGTTTACCTTCTCATGGTAGAAAGTGTGGTTTCTCCCAGCCATATTTCTTTAAAACAGCAAATTAAATGCTGTGTTTTGTTAAGACAGAGCTTTAAATGTCACCCAAATGGAAAAGAGAAGCCAAACGTCATCCTCTTTTAAAAGGTTTCCATAAGCTGTAGCATGGCTGGGAATATTGGTAACACAGATAGATGACAATGAACTCCAATCCAAATGTGTTGCCTGCTCCACAGAAGTCCTGCAGCAGGACTTTTTGTGTCCAAAGGGACAGCTAGAGGTCCAGCAAGTAAAAACACATGTCCTCTCGAAGCAAGAATGTGCTGGATCCTGACAGCATACACTCCAACACTATTTTATGCTTGTCACCTCCTGTGCTCATCCCCGAGAAACAAGACAAATAACAGGGCAGAGAACAGGCTAGAAAATAGAAATTATGGAATTTATATGTATTCTCTTCCCTAAGGATTAAACCATAGTGCAAGCATTGATGGGGTTCCAGTCTTCAAGGTAATACCCCATTCAGCAACAACAATAATGTGTACAGGATTTGGTCAGCTTACAAAAAGTGCTGCACTCAACACAAGAAAACAATTAGTCATTGCTTGATAAGCAAGTAAATGAAAAGAAAATCTTGCCAAGTAGCAACCATATTTTATGCCTCTGTTTGATATGCATTTATACGCCTTTATCTTTTTCCAGACACTCGCACTTTTAAAAGAGGAATTCTAAGGTGTTTAAAGGAGGAATTCTAAGGAAAAGCTACAAGTATGGTTAAAGAAAAACATGTCATAATACAGTAATCTAGAGGAAGTATATGCCGAAGGGACACTTTTTCTGAGAGAAAAATAAGATTTCTTGAACCAAATGTTGCCAATATACAGAGAACTTCCTGGTAATGGAAGTGTGTACTAGATGGTCACTAGGTAGAGACGGGTTCCACACAAATGCAAGAAACCAGTCTATTCTCTCTGTTACTAATGTATTAGTCTACTACACACTGAGAAGCAAGTTTACACAGCTAATTGAGATAAACTTTCTTCCATTTGATTTTGAGGAAGCAGGGCAGGGGCAGATTAAACCTTAATAGCCTGTCCCAGTAGTGTTAGAGCTGTATTTTGAAAACACTTACTACTAGGCACTTATACTGCTCCTGTAAGCAATATCACAGTGTCCTGTAAGTGCCTGAATAGCAAGTCACACTGGGTGAATTTCACCTCTGAGCAGAGTGGCACCCCAAATGTAGGAGCTACTTAAGTTTCTCTCAGAGAAAAGACTGAAGTGGCAGACAACCCAGTCCTGGCCCTCTCACACACAGCCATTATCAAGCCTTTACAATGTACTGTGTAGTTTGCAATGTGTAGTGGGCCTTTTTCCCCATTACACCATTTTTTACCACTCTGACTTGCAAATCAGCTTTGTTGAAATTTAACGAGGCTTTAGCACATTTGAGATGTGGTCAATACCTCTGTGTTAATAATGGTTAATACAAAAACATCTGAAAAACCAATTCTGCCTTTGTTTTACAACAAAGCATCCGAATAACTGTACACATCGTGCTTTTCAAGTGTCTTTGTCTAAAGAAAACATATACAAATCAAATAGATACACCTCAAAAAATCTGGTTTAGGTGCTTCCATTATTTGCAAAAACTTTTCATTTGGAATGCTGCAATCAAGTAACAAAGGCAGAGTAAAAGCAATTAGTGTCTACGAGCATGGATAATGATTCAGAAAGGCTGCACTTCTGTAACTGTATCTTGTTCTGAAGTGCACTTGTAAAATGTAAAGAGGTTTTTTTCAGGTTTAAAACAAAGACAGAGATTCAATACTATCAGTATTTGATAGTTACTCTAATATGCACAAGTCATTAGAATCTCAGAGGTTAAGATATCTGCACACTATTAAAAGCTATAGCAGCCTAATTAGACAATTAGAGGGAAAAGTTACATCAATAGTATAGAGGGAGAAAGGACTATGGCTAGGGGGTAATATAAAGGCCCAATTCACTAAGAATTGATGTTTCCAAAGGTAAAGGAAGCTGCTTAGAATTTTGCAGAGGGATCTAGCTTAAACTCCTTGTTTAGATATGTGATGCTTGTATGGTTTCTCTCTGACTTTCTGCATTCAGACCTTCAGGCTGCTATCCTAGCCTTGGGTGCCACCTCAATCACCTGCGTGGACTTCGCACTGTACTTGTTTGCAACTGATCATGTGAGACTGCCTTAGGAAGAGAGCCCATGTGCTAAACTCAGGAGAAGGTTGGTGCCAAGAATACAAAGATTAAGGGCTTGGTTCTCCTTTCATTTACACTGCTACAGATTGGCAGTAAGTCTGTTGAAGGAGGATGATTTACAGTGTAGTAAATGAAGAGAATCAGGCCTTATGACTTCTTTTGGAGCTTCAGATGACTTTGGGTATATTTAGCCCACTGAATCCAAAAGAGTCCTGAGCATTCACTCGGTTGGCATTCTGGTATATCCCACTGTTCTTAATCTATTACGACATAACATTTACTTTTGCATTAAACTGTACTCAGTAACATCACAATAGACCATTCATAAAATTTTTGGTTTTTTCAAGAAAAAACAATTACTTAGACCAGTCACTACAGTTGGCAAACATGAACGTGTTTACCGAGACTAGTTTACTACCTCATCCTAGAACTTTGCACTATTGATGTGGAAAATCCATAGAAGTAACTAGTGGTAGTTGAAAAGAAAGCCTGACTGCAATCATATCAGGATAGGTATTTTAACTAAACCCATAAAAGGAGGAGCTGACCTGCATAGAGATCATCTTAACAGAAGGTACCTGAGAGGGGTCAATGAAACAATCTGTAAAAGACAGGGCATGAATGGGAACCCACGTTAATGCTGGGTCAGTGTTTCTCCATTGCACCTGTCTGTAAGGTCCTACTTTAAAAGCTGGGTTAATTTATGGAGTCTGTCTTTGGGCTTGACATGTCTGGACAGTAAATGTACTCTCTTTTGTTAACTGTACTCTCTTGGACTTCAGCTTTTTTTATTCTGCTGCTCACTTGAAACACTTTTCTGCTTTCTTGGTCAGATTAAAATACCAGTTCTTACTTAAGTACCTACTAATATTCTAACTGGCAGGATCCAGAACGACAGTTCCACAGCTATAACTCTGCAGACTATGAATTCACTTAGAAAAGGAAATCTAGAACATTTCTGGCACATCACCACTATGCCCAAAGACATTATCTTTACATTGAGCAGTATGGATTTTATTATTACTCTTCTTTCATTACTGCTCTGTGCATTGGAAATACAGCAATTTCACAATGAAAGTAAGTATAAACCATACATGCAGATAAAACTGTGAGTCTTCCACATATTTGAAAGTCTCAGCTTGCCTTTGATTTTATACATTGCTTCAATTGGTTTTCATTACCATACTTTCAAATAAGTTTCACTTGCACATTTTTCATCTCCTGGTAATAAACAGCAAAGGGAATTTAATTTTATTTTTACAAATGTTGTAAAAATAAAATAGCATTACTGTGCCTCCAGTTATTTATATTCTGCTGTACTGAGCTGTCATTGGTTGGGTTTTAAACCTACATATTCTGCAGACACAAGATGAAAGGATCAATTAAAAATTCATCACAACTTCACATTAACCTACCTCTTGCTACGTTCAGCCAAATGCATGGTGAATTTGATCTAGCCCTAATGAACTGCTAGTCTTGTACAGCCTGAAAGCAACTTCACAAGGAAGCTCCTACTCTGCATCAAATTTTGCTGTTGACTTCATTGGCAGCAATGCCACACATCCTCTTAGCTTCTGAGTACTTGTCTTTGTTCAGGATGTCTATAAGAAAAGTCATTGCAATATATGTGTAGGTTTGAATTTAAAGTGATTATTTATTCTGCAGTGATTCCTCATGAAGACAATTATTCTTCACTCCAAGAACCAGCATAATCCACTTTCAAATATGCAGAAAAAAGTGGTAGAAAGCACTATGAGCACAGATTAACAGCTGCCTCATGGTAACCTGCTACTCTAGGCTTGCAGAAATGATCCTCTTCGGTTCAGGTCTTTTAATTTGCTTAGTGAATTCGAATGGACAATATAAATGACACCCTAGAAGTGACAAGAACCTTCAGGAACTGAGGCATAATCAAGTCTAATCCCACATGGGTAAAAGGCTAATCTTCCTTATGAGAGATCTTTCTGTAAGCCAGGGATAGTTCTGCTGCTTTCCCTAAGGTGTTTCTGACTGGCTGTTGTAGCAGTAATGACACCAGCCTGGACAGCTCATGAGTGGGATGTGAGCTACTATCTTGTTTTTCCTGGTAAACAGATAAGATGCATCACTGTACGCAAGTGTTTCTGAGTGTTCAGATGAAGCATGCTCTTAATCATGTCTTCTGGCGTGCCATTAAAATAGGCTACATCTGACTTTAATTCAATGGAGACAGTTTTGAGGGAAGACAAGAAAAAAGGGATTGAAAATCAAGTGGTATGAGTTAATGCTAGTTGTGATTAGTGAATCGGGCCCTCAAAACCAAGACAAAACAAGTAAAATAGGGTAACAACTATTTGAGTACAGGAACTACTAACTAACACAAGGATTTGGGGAGAATTTTTAAAAACACTCATAAACTGACCATACACTGTGGAGTAAGATATTTCATGATCAGGTGAAGCAGTTGAAATGTCTATGAACAAAATAAATGGGAAGAAACATTAAATATAACAAAAGTATGAAAATACTTAAAAGTTCAGTAAAAAGTGATTCCTCTAAAATGGATTGGCTGTCAATAAATAATGAAACCAAGAACTTCCTTACCATTCAGGGCTACGAAGGAATCTGAAAGACAAATAATGGGAAAAATCATTATTTCTATCTTGTATTTTCTTTTAAGTAGTTTGCTGCTAGTAACCGTTCATCTTTCAGCTGATATTTATAAGCATGTGATTTATACACTAAGGACCCAAAACTAATATTCAGACATACCCAAAAACAATGTCTGGCTTTGAAAGTGTTCATGACCAGCTCTGTACAGGAGGTACTGAAGCAGGAGGGCCACTGTCCTCTCTGCTTTTTTTGCAAGTCCTAGTCTAAGGCAAGTCATTGCAGGGGATGCAGCCAGCAAGGTGAGTCAATGAGGACAAAACTCAGATGACCCAAGCCCACATGAAGTAATAAGATCAGCTGGGTTGGCAGGGAATGAAATCTACCCCTGTGCAGTGTCAAAGTTCAATGCATCATTCAAGGCTAAAGAGGGATTTAAACAGGGTATGGGCTTTGTTGCTCTCTGCAAAGAAGCAGATCTCTCTCCATGAGCACAATGTGCTGTTCCTGAATAATTTCCTACCCTTCTTTTATATGTAATTGATATCAGGTACACTCCACTCCTGCCTAACCTATTTGCCCAAGGAGAGCAGAACTGGCTGAAAAGGGCAAAGATACACCAGCTAGGAACTGACCTGATTTTGGTGCTAACCCATTTTACAGGGGAACAGAGGGGAGGCCTATGTGTACACCTCCTTCAAAAATCTTTGACACAGTCTATATTACCCTATCTTAGGACAGAGGCTGAAATCCTTGTACTTCTTCAAGCACAGTCATCACAACAATTAATGGCTCTTGAATAAGGATACACAAGGTACGAGAAAGCTCTCTCTGTCTCTAAAGCAGCTGACCCACACTGTGTTCCATGGCACAGTCTAGCCCTCTTTTATTTTCCTCTGTATTGCAGAAGTAATGACTCTCTCACTGTACGTTCATTCCTCAGCTTCATTAGTTTTATTGCATCAGTGCGAATTACACTGAAAAGAATGCAAGTCTTGATTTCATGAGGTTTATAAATAATATTTGGAGCTCAGAATTAAACCAACCTCAGTGAGAACACTTAGAACAAAAGCTGTCCTCTGAACACTGATGTTGGTATTCCTGCAGGCTCAGAAATCAGCATGCAAGGTTTCTTTGCATGCAGTGCAAGCTATGCACTTTTAAGCATTTCACTACAAAACCGTAAATGTTTAAACACCGTGTTTAAGCTTCCAGCTCATGCTGTCCCTACTTAAAGTTTACCATTAAAATTTCTTAGGCAGTGCCAGTAGTACCTGACCCTTAATAACATGAGGTTGTCCAGACTCCATGTAAAATTCCCTAAGATTCACAAACTAAGCAGTTGTCATTTCTTGATCTGGATCCAAAACTGAAGATATATTTTACTGTCTCGCTGTATGGGAATGTAGTCCAAGTCACAGACTACACCAAGAAACCAAGACATTTCCATACATCTACATAAACAACCCAACCACCATGGCTAATAAAGACAATGATCCCAATTCACTATGCCATTGCTGTAACCAATATCCTCTAGAGCTGAGCTTGTCTCATTATGTAAGCACTCTGAAGTCCAGTGTCTGTATAAATCGCATGAACAGGGTTATTTTCCTCAAACACATTTAAACAAAAGTTCTTCTGAACCTGCATCATTAACTACATCGCTGTCCCTGTTGTGGCTTATGTTGCTACAAAAGAATGCCTGACAGGTAATGGTAACTTGAGGCATTCAGAAAGATACCATGACACATGGTGAATAGAGCTAAAAGTGTTGCTTACTTTGGCAGTCACCTAGGCCATCTGTATTCCCACGTTCTATGTCCTGTTCAAATGCCAGTCTAAATAATAGAAAGAAACAAAACAGTATGAATAACAACAGTCATAGGCATAACCAGAAAGAAATTATCACATGTTCAATTGAAATAAATTGCTGTTGTGAAACTGGCTATTTCTTTAGAAATTCCACACAAGGACTGAAAAAACGGCAATATACACATTTGAACTATTCATCATTGCTTAATGATTTCTTGGCTTCTGATGATACTTTGTCTTTTTATTATTACTTTTTAAAAATCCACTGCATGCCTCATTACCAAGGAAAGAAAAGACTTGCATTTTTTAAACTGTTAAATATATGATGTTATCAGAAGCAACTGTAACCCTACCTTAACCTGTGCACAGAGCAGATCGGGTGCACTGACACTTTGGTGTGAGAAGGAAGCCAACCCATTGGGCAGGTACTGTGCTTGAGGAAGACAACCTGCATTTCATCAATCACTTAGGTACGACACTGGATGAGGCTGCAAGGCATAAGGTCCATTCCTCAAAAGGTATTCCCTTTAACTTAGGGGGCTCTATTGACAAACACTCACATGCTTTTCTAGCTGACATGCTCAGTTTATGCTCATAACCTTTCTCTGTGATTTTGGATAACTATCGAAGCTGTTCTTCCAACTTCCTGTGAGGTCAAAGGTGAATGACAAGAATTTTGGAAAACTTCCAAATACAAGCCCTTGTGTACACTAGGATCCTGCCCTTGAGGCATAATTACCCTTGCACACAACTCATTCTAACTCTGTGTTCTTAAAACACCTACTCAACTGTCACCTACTTCAGGAGAGCACCTGCCAACATCTTTGCCTCCTGTTGCCTAGCTTAGAGCTTCACCAGATACCTCCACAGCTGATCTGGACCCTCTTCCTAAGCACTGGACAGAACATGAGCTGCCTTGCTCAGTTTTGGACTTCATCACTGCATAGCCTCTGTCTTGATGAATCTATTGATGAGAGTGGGAGCTGCTTTTAAAAGTGAGGGATGAAAGTCCCCTACAATTTGCCATGGAAGTTGATGAAATCTCAAACGCTTTTGGAGTGATGAAAAATCTGATATGGATACAGGTGCATTTTAAAATTATCTTATAAAAATGTCAAATGAGGAAAAGCCCACACTTTTGTAGTCAAGCATATACAGACACATAGAGCTATAGTATACCCAGTAGACAAAATAATTTGAATTGAATTGGCAAATTAAGAACAAGACACACAGGAGGGATTGTAACCTGTCCATTATATACTGAGGACCTGTACAGAAACTGGGTTAATTGGAGTCAGATGTGGGGCTGTCGAGGCTCTGTGATGTCTGTGCTACACTTCCACTACTACCCTGAGGGAGCATAGCTGTATACCTTGGAATGGGCAGTCACGTGGTGTGTCAGAAGTGTCCAAAAAATGCAAGTTCTGAAGTGGGTTTGCTCCCTATAACCTTCACAGACTTTCATTATCATAAAATAATTAAATTCTACTGTTAAGCAAAGGGAGATCCAGCATTTTCCTAAATCTGTTTCAAGCCCTTACTGTGCTCTGTGATTCCTCTTAGTAATGCACAGTAAATTAGAAGGACTGGTTTTGTTTTCAGTGGACTAATTACTTCAGTAATTTAATTTGGATTCTATTGCCTCTTTTATCAGCTGTGATGGCTCCAGCGTAGGCTGGTCCAGACATATCCATCCAATTTGCTCCTATCAATAATACACAGACCTTAATACAGCTCTTTAGTTTTCCTCTTCCTCCTCTTTCAGCAGTTATCAATCAGCTGACAGTTCACAAAAAAACAAATTTTGAGACATTTCGGAGGTGAATGCAAATAAGGTAGAAACAAACATTTCCTATGTTTTTCCCTCTCTAAAAGCCCCATGTTTCAAATAGCTTTGCCCAAGACTGCCTGGCACCACTGCCAGAGCTTCACGGCCCGCCCTTCACAGCCAGAGCCCTTACCTGGAGCCAAGGACCAGCTGCGTGCACATCCCGCTCTCCTTCACCCATCCGCAGTATGGGTCTCTGGACGCTATGCAGGCCCTTGGGAAAGAAGAGCACAAGGTGGCATTCATGAGTGTTCCAGCTTCCCCACTGCACAGGCCTCTCTCTGACAGCCACCACAAAGACGTACTTTTTGCATTTGCCATGACGCTCGCAACGTCCCACGGGAACCTTGATGACACAGGTGGAGAAGGCGACGTACAGGGTGCTGCTGGCCTTGTCAAACTGCATGCCCATGATCCGCTTGTCCTCCATGCCATCGTAGCTGCACCTGATTTGGATAAAAGTGAGATGTAGTCACAAGTGGGTTTTGCTGGGAAGTCAGGGGAAACCTTAAGGATCCCTGGGCTGAAAAAAAAATCACAAAAAACTTCTGCCAAAAAATCTCTAAGAAAGATAGAATTGAACAAGGAAAAAGAACACACAATATCCACTAAAAACACTGACAGACATATAAGCAAGTACTAAACATGCACAGAATAGTTAAGAATTGGAGAGAGCACACCAGACAAGCTTCTCACCCTTCACTTTTGTGTTTATTTTTCTCCAGCACTCAAAGTAGCTGAAATTTCTGCATGATTATGGCTCACTTCAAAGCCCCATTAGGCATATTTGAGGAAGACTGAAATGTGGAAAATTTCCCTTGGAGAGGAGTTTGCTGCTTGTTGGGTTATTTCGAGAGGGATCAGGGTTTTTTATAGGATTAGAAAATTAATCTTCCTTTCCAGAACTTCACTTTTAATTATCCATGAGCTGCTGAATAGGATGGGCTATTTTCTACACATACTGAATAAAAAAATCTTATTGCAATGTAGAGACTGATAAGCAGACATCTCCTCCCTAAACAATTTAAAATTACTCAGAAAACTTGGCTTCTCTAACCACTTCCCTTTCTGTGGGACAAATTATTCTCTGGGAAATCAGAAGTTCAAAGTCACCCATACATGAGTACAAAGAATCAGATACACACTTTTCAGGATTGTAAACACTGATCTCCTCCAGGAAAAGGCTGTCATTTAGGAAACCAGTGTTTCCCGTCCGTGCCAAGAACTTCAGGATGATTCCCTTCTCTGACCCCAAGAAAACCACGGTGTAGTTCTGATGCGGCCCCGCAGCAGAGTCAACGGCAATTTTGGTCAGCCGATATCTAAAATAATATAGCATTTTCACAGATAAATCATAGAGATAATCACAGAATTGTCATTTATTTAATCACTTTCTTCACATCAGGTAGGTGTATGGTAGACTACTAGCAACCATAAAACACATTTAAGCACTTTTCCTACCTGACTATAAATTAACACAGACTGTACCAATTTGGCACCCCAGATGTTGGGGAATTTTCATGTGTTTGCATGCCCACATGTCCAACAGCTAGCAGAAGTGTCTAAAAGTTCAGAAAGCTGAAGGGGTGCTAAGAATCTGGTGGCATTTAGGAATTACCCTTCCAAAAGCCTGGTGATTTTCTTCAGACAGGGATGGAGAATCAGCACAGTGAACTAGTTTTAAAATTTCAAGCTGTGTCACATTAAAAGCAGCTGAACTAGATTCAGCTTTTTTTTTGTCACGAAAAGCTGTGTCAGTGCAATAGTGAGACTCGAAACATTATTTTACCTCATTAAAATTAATCACACAACTGTCACCAAGCAGGTTCAGTGCTGAGGTGATATCAAATCTTGGAATGACACAATTGATTGAAAATAAATATACTGGTTATTTGGTACCAGTTAGATGGTGCTGCCTATCAAAGAGAAGCACTCTGTGGAGCTTGCTGCTCTCATCTTTGGTTGGAGGTATAGAACTTGACATAAAAACCTGACAGAACATACATTACTAAAACTAAGTCAGACCCTTCCAGAGCTAACTGTCCAACACAATACTCCACCCTTGTTCCAAGGAAGAGAGGGAAATACTGGAAAAGTTAGTCATATTATTCTGTTCACAGCTGGAGGGTAGACAAGTAGTATAGTGACCACAGCAGAGAGTGGGAATGTATTTTGATAGGAAGGGGATGGCATTATTTAACACTTGTTGATTTATGAGTCTTTGTTCAAATCTGTTATTATTTTTTTCTTATTGCCATAGAAAGGATGCATATTATGTGATTACTTCTGCCTATACACTTCTGCAAACATTAAATCTTACCAGTACATAACCTGACAGACATCTACATATCCTCTGAACAGGCAGACACGTTTGTATCCTGTGTACATATTCCTGTGCTGTCTGTCAATCCTTACCCAAAGTTTTTACAGAACTGTCTCAAACATTGACCCATAAGCTGACAGGCAGGTCAACCTTCCCTGCACAGCATTTCCTCCAACATTCAGTTTCAGCACAGCATGGTTGGAAAGGACTGAGGTCTTTCCTGTCTTGAAAGCTGCTCAGGGGATTCCACAGCATCTGCTCAGCTCTGCCACCATTCCTAGCTGGATTCATGCTCAGGACACTAAGGACATTTACTAAGGGTATTTGAAGCAAGGCTATTAGCATAACTTGACAGCTACAATGAGGACTAGAGTTCACTTGGTGGTATGTACCTGACCATTGTTCTCAGGAACCAGGGTCGATTGACAATGGAAGGTACAGCCTCATCCATCAGTGGATGTGTTTTGATGAAGTTCAGAGTATCATCTGGGAACTCATTAGATGTTACATATTTTTCTAATGATGTAGAGCCAGCACAGCAACCAGGCCTATATAAAACAAGAGAGTAAAGTCAGAAAACTTATTTGACATCGAGGGAAAGCTTTCTTTTTGATGAAGCTCTCATTGAAATCTGATGTGCTTTACAGGAGTTTAACATGGAGGAGGATTGAGAAGTGTGGTGGAATTGCTCAACCCCTCGACGGAAGCCTAGAATCCTGCTCTATCCTCCATTCAAAAGGACTTCATGTGTCACTTAAGAGCACAAAGTCATTTTTTCATCAGAAGTGTTACACACAGAATTTGTAATTTATCCACTCATATGGAATGTAATCACTGCATATGTGCATTTGGCTTGATGTTTCCCACTGGCACAGGTGTTTTCTGATCTGTAACTTGCCTAGTTGACTGTTCTTTTCTGGAATAAAAGCAGTCCCTATAATCAGAAGGAAGTTAATTTTTTTAACAGGCCTGAAAGAATGCCACTTTTAGTCATGTCTGATAGAAAACAGACCACAGAAGAAGACAAACATGATAGCATCCATGTAAACAATGGTTTTACCCTTTGTTCAATTTGGATGAGATGATTTAAGAATGGTAGCACATTGAGGACTTTCACTGAAAAGATATCTGTCATTCTTTGTCAACTTTAATGCAAATCTGCTCATGCTATTTCTAAAATCTACCCTGCTCCTATGAGGTAGCACAATTTTCTTGCCTGGACAGGCCATTTCTCAAAGGAAGTAGCAAAATGTTTTGCTTGTTAATATTGTGTATGTAATTTTCTCCAAAAAAAGGTCCATTTGATCCCATTTTCTAAAGCACTATGGTTCTTCAAACCCTTGAGCCAGTGTGAGATGGGAAGATGAAAGGTGGATCATTCACTCATAAACACACTGCATCATCCAGATTTCATCTAGTCTGACATGGGTAAAGGCATTGACATCAAGAGTAACATCAACTTGAACAAAATACACGACTGGTCCTATCATCTGTGTTGCTCAGATTTAGATAAATATTCAAACATTATGTAAATAAATCTTGTGTGGGAAGGTAGCATAGGACTTGAAGGAACTAGCTATGTCAACAAGCTGGTCCCACAAGAGCTGAGCAAGGAACATTACATGCATACAATGTGTGATCTTGTCTCTTCATATCCAAAATATTTTAGTTGTCTTGTAATTGCATGCAGAACTAGCAATAGATGGAGAGAAGAATAAACCAAAGGCATCACTGGTTTCCTAGGTCCTTGCAATGGCATTGACCCATGAGGCAACATTCACAGAGAACTCAAGGGAGCAGCCTGTACCTTCTGGCACTGCAGTGTCTACAGTTTCTGTGTATCTAACCTGGAGGCCTATTTACTCCTAAACCCTAATAGCATAATTGGATTAATCCTGTTTTAATCTCAAAACTGGTTTAGTTGAATCAACATAAATCCAAACAAACCCTGCTGTCTGGCCAAACAGGAAAGCGACACCTCTGAAGGGCTCTGGTAGGATTCTGAGAAATGTTAGGATCAATAGGGGCAGTAATGTTTCTGCACCATACTGAGATACTGTCGTAGGCTGCAACGTAAGATATATTCTATTACCATCTCCACAAGCTGTTAAAACAGGTGGGGCACTGTTTGATATCTCCTGTCATGACTCACCCCTGATAACTCCCTCCGGATGCTATCTCTGTTAATGGGCCATCAAGATCCCACTGCATGACTTATGGAATTACCTCATCCCAATGTGAGATGCTCCACCAGGGGGGAGGAGCCAAGCATTCCCAACTGAATATAACCTGGGACTTAGAACTGCACAGTGCAACCCTGCCTACTGGATTCCCAGAGGACAAGAGCTACCACTGGACCTTCAGGTGGAGACCAGACCCTTCTACAGGATCACCACTTCAACTGAACCACTTCGCTTGGACTACTACCACCACCCTGACTAACAGGGTGTCAGGTTGTATCCCGACTCTGTCAGGTTTTTTTCTTGTATTATTGCATTTATTTTAATTTTCCTATTAAATTATAATTCTGACTTGCAGTCTCCCACTGGTTTGTTTTCAAACTAGTACGGATACCCAAATAAAAATGACATTATTCAAAAGGTGCTTGTCATGTACTTCAACATGAGTGAGAAGTAATGATTATTTCTCTTAAGCAGAGAATGGGTCAAATGTTACATAACACACTGTCACAATTCACATTATCTCCTTCAGGCTTAGAAAGAGCAATAATAGCCGATATTCATCATAATAGTTAGCCTGCTATTGGCTCATCCCAAACTCAAAGTGCAACTTTCTCCTCTTTCCCACTGAAAGTGATTTCTCCTTCTTCTTTTCCCCTTCCCTGGCAATATATCTCAGTAAGGTCCAAACAAATGATCTTGGAGCCCTCATGCAGCCTCACACTCCCAAGGCAGGCCATTGTGTCAACAGCTTGTTTGAAACACTGCAAAATGGAGAAGAAAATCCTGTAACACTGCTAGAAGCTGCATTACTAAGGCTCAGACCGAAAATAGGCACAGAATTTACCAGATTTTCCAGTCACCTCCAGGCTCTTCTCTTGAGTGACCACTTCAGACTAAAGACAGCACAGGAATACTACGCTTGGCAAATCCGAAACATAATGGGCCAAATTTGGATTACGCATAGACTCAGCTGCCACCATGAAGCTTCATAGAATCATAGAATATCCTGAGCTGGAATTGGCCCACAAGAATCACTCTAGTACATCTCCTGGCTCTATACAGGACACTCGAAGTATCACACCATGTGTCATGAGAGTATTGTCCAAAAGCTTCTTGAGCTCTGTCAAGCTGTGACTACTTCCCTGGGGAGCCTGTTCCAGTGCCCAATCACCCTCTGGGTGAAGAGCCTTTTTCTAATGTTCAACCTAAACTGTCCCTGACAAAACTTCAGGCCTTTCCCTTGGGCCCTGTCACTTGTCACCACAGAGAAGAGATCAGTGTTTGCCCCTCCTCTTCTCCTCACAAGGGAGTTGTAGATTGTGATGAGGTCTCCCCTCAGTCTCCTCTTCTCCAGACAAGCCAAGTGGCTTTAGCCACTCCACACATGGTCTTCCTTCTAAGCCATTCACCATCTTTGTAGCCCTCCTTTGGATACTCCCTAATAGCTGTAGATCTTTCTTATATAGTGGTGCTCAGCACTGCACAGACTACTTCAGATGCTTTTTTCTTTTGAAATTATTTAAGATATCACAAGAAATGTAAAACATGCACTAAAGTAGGAAAGCTTAAGTGAGATAAATGTATTTGGTTTATCTATATGCATATCAGTGTCTCAGAGCAAAATGCCTTTGGTGTAAATGAGTTAACAAGTGTCTGTCAATAGCAACTTGTATGAAGTGGTACTTGTAAGAAACATGAAGAGTGTAGTAGAGGAGATGCATGCAAACATATGGAAGCAGGGAAAACAGCTCATAGGAGGAATGAGGTAAACTGAGTCTCCAGTTTGGTGGAATGCTCTTTTTTTCTCTCCATAGTGCATCCACTGTGGCACTTAAACTGCAAGTTATTCATAGACCAATAAACTGCAGAACTGTGCAGGCTTTGTAATGAGATATATCCATTACTGAACTAATTTGCAACAAGTGTGTAACTCACACCACTCTTAAGTGATTATTCTGACCAAGTGGATCTGCTGCTGGCCTGTTTTATGTTACACAAATCCTGTTTAAGTGGAAAAAATCTCAATTGCATAGTTTAGATCCAAATTCAACTCAACTTTTACTTTATTGTTGCAACATGTATAATTGTATCTGCACCTTACAAGGTTCTTCAAATTACAAAAAAAACCACTGTAGCTTGCATAAAGGAACAGAACAATATCACTATACATGAAACATACCTGGGCTTGGGCACTCGTTCATCAGGAACTGGTGTCCATGTGGAGTCTGGAGACTTTTGTTCTTTGAATCTCCCAGTAAACACACTGGCAATGTCAAGCATGTCAAAAGCACAGACTGCAGAGCCAGGGATGCTGCAAAGTGATATTTTCCAGAAATTGTTACTCATTTTGCTGTTATGCATAAAACCTTGAGTGAAAAATATGCACTGTAGAAGTCTTTCTGCCACAGGTTACTCAATCCTGAACTCTGAATCCGGTATTGGCAGGAAAAGCCAGCCCTATAGAAAAGCCTGAATACCAATTAGCAGGAAGCTCCTGCCAAGAGAATTTATTTCAAAGCCACTACAGAAAGAAGTAATTGCAATAATCTTGAAGAAGGGAAATAATCTGTGAAACTCTGGCTATCACTGGCAATGCATGAGGAGTAATGGCCAGTCTCATTCAGGATTCATTATTTGGAAATTTACGGTCTTCTAAGTCATAACATCTCTCACTACCAATTCTTGCAGTCCCTGCCATGCCTCAAAAATACACTGCAGACAGTTCAGAAGTTGGTTCTAATCAAACTGGAAGCATGTTGCATTGTGCCATTGACTTGGCTTTTACATGTAATTTGTTCATGCTCCCACAGCCTAATATCCACAAAGTGTTCCCAATGAAGAGAAGTTAATTATTCTTAGGAATTTGCTCTACTTATTGAAATGTAAAAAGCTTATAGAAGCAAATTTGATGCCATTTTAAGATCATAGCATTTCAAATTTCAACTTTTTCAATACTTGCATGAAACTGCACAACAGCATTGTCCAAACATAGTTATATTCTTACCTACATGCTTTCTGAAAGGCTTGTGGGTATACTACGGTCAGTCACTTGGAAGCATGAAATATTCATTTATCCCTCTTTCCTTTTCTTTTTGTACATGAACTACTGTGTTTGTGTCTGACTTCCACCACTTGATTTTATTGGGTAAATAGCTTGAAACCCAGCTGGTTGAGGCTTCCAATCCTGCTCTTAGCCAGTAGATTATATACATCAAAGAAAAAATGTAGTAACTATAATACTGTTACAGAGGATTAACTCCTAAAGGTATATAAATTGATAGAAAAAGAACCATTTGAATAGTAAAAAAATTTCAAAATGCTTTACTAAAGAAAAATAACAGGGAGACAGTACAGTAGTCTTACTTTGATCTCCACAGATTTGTCTTTTTATATGGAAGGAAACTTCAAAGCTCTATATTAATGTGATACTACACAGCAGAAATTTTAAATGGAGGTAGCCATACATATGTTGATATAAGAGATGGTCAAGGGTGTATTTGGCCACACAGAGGACCTCACCCTAAAAGACAGCTCAAGACCCACTCCAGCTAGAATATTTTGCACCTTGCTGAATTAAGTCCTAAAGAAACAAACCAACCATAAAATCTTGAGGTGTGTTACACACAACTAAAAGTGCTGAAACCCACGCTCAACACACAACTACACATTGATGCAGGCATTGATGTGGTAGAAGGACAGCAACATCTTTTACTCTGGAGGGGGGCGGATTGCAGGTCTGTAGTATGATGAAGTGGTAAGGATGGACACTGTGTGTCACAGCCAAGAAGGTCCAGGCCACCTCTGAACTACTGGACTATAACCCATCACTTGCTTCTACCCGAGTGACCTCTGATTAGACTGAGGAATCTCTTCCACTTCACTCTAGAAGGAAACTTTGTTCCAGAGACCAAAGGTATTTTTCTTTAGTGGAGGAGGAATGAGAGAGATGCGTCCATGTTAGAAGTAGGTTTCATAGAACTACAGAATCACAGAACATCCTGAATTGGAAGTGACTCACAAGGATCACTGAAGTTCTGATCAGGACACTGAAAGAATCACACCATGTGCCTGAGAGCATTGTCCAGATGGTCCTTGATCTCTGTCAGACTTGGTGCTGTGACCACTTCCCTGGGCAGCCTGCTCCAGTGCCCAGCGACCCTCTGGGTGAAAAACCTATTTCTAATATCCAACCTAAACCTCTACAACTCAGCTTCCCTGAGTCCTCTTTCAGGTCACCAGAGAGCAGAGATTGGTGCCTGCCCCTCCTCTTCATCTCATGAGAAAACTCTGAACTGCTGTGAGGTCTTCCCTCAGTGTCCTCTTCTCCAGGCTGAAAAAGTCAAGTGGCCTCATTCACTCTTCGTATGACTTCCCCTCAAGCCCTTCACCATCTTTGTAGCTCTCCTTTGGATGGCCTCTAATACCTTTAGATCCTTCTGATATTGTGGCACCCAAAACTGTCCCCAGCACTGGAGCTGAGGCCGCCCCAGTGCAGAGCAGAGCAGGATAATCCCCTTCTTCTCCTGGCTGGTGATGCTGTGCCTGATGCCCCCCAGGACACACTTGGCTCTCCTGGCTGCCAGGTCTGCTAATAAGGTGCCTCCCAAGACTATACACCTTCCTGTCATCTTCAATGTCTGGCAAAACCTGGGGCCTATAAGATAATATTTTTCTTTCTACACCAAGTACTTAGATTTTAAAATGCAAGATTTAAGGAAAAGAATTATTCATGATGCACCACAGGAAATACTAGCAGAGTGGGAGGGCAATCTCAGTTTTTAGATAATTGTGAGATACAACCTATTTTCTGATGTTGAATCTCTATTTGTGCACCTGTTTTTATTAAGACAGATTGCATGAAAAGAGATCATCTTAATTTAAGCCTGTATTCCCTATTGGTGGCATAATTATTCCATTGCAGTTCCTATTGTTTTGATGTCAAAAGCAGTGATTATACATTACAGGCCCAGGCTTACTCTCATTTGAAGTCAATTCTGTGAATGACCTCAGTGAGGTCAGGCTTTGACAAGAGGTGGCAAATGTACAGCAAAACTAAATGAATTTCATCAATAAAATTCCTCTTTCAGCTGAAATGTTATTCTGTGAAACTGCAATATATTTTTTAATTAGAATGCTACCATTTTTTTAACTTCTCTGGGAGTTCTCAATAACTAGACACAGTTACTCTTCTAATAACTTCCAGAGAAATATGCTCTAATGTATAACAGTAATAAAATCTCTACAGATAAACTGATGCTTTCGGATAACCATGCAAGCAATGGAATAAGTGTTCTGGGGACCCTCCTTCCCAGCTAGCAAGACCTTGGTATTCCCAGGAGAGTCAGGGGGCAGTAGGGTCAATGCAGGGTCAAGGATCAATGCAAGAGTCACCAGGGATGCATGAAACAAAGAGAAAGAGATAACATGGCTCTTGCAGGTTTAGATGTAAACAGGACAGACACAGCCCTTTCTTTGTGAGGAAAAAAGTACCGCATTTTCTCTTTGGAATAATATTCTGCAAGTTACACACTGAAACACTTCTTGGTGGCTTGTGTGAACTATTCCCATGTAAAGACAAGTATGTCCAAGGAATGTGCCCAGGTAGTAAATGGTTGAAAGCGGCTCTAAGTAATCAGGTATGAAATGCAGTAAGCAATACCACAATACCTTAAAATGAAACTATAGGTAAGCACAGGGTGCATAATAATTATGTTGTATGAGCAATCACTTCTTGTGCTTGCATAAACTAAAAAGAAACTGCAGTGAAAAGCAAAACATAAAGGAAATAGAAGGTAAAAGGTTATTGTGATTATTACCTATTATATGGAGTGGAGAATGTTGCTAAAACAACATCCCGGCCATTGAAATGGATAACATCTGTAACGGACTGCAGTATGTTAAAGTAGAAGTGTGAGTCGCCAGGAACTGAGCAGTTCAACCGAGCCTTGAGAAAGGAAGTCCACTGTTTTTCCAGCACTCTCTGAGATCCTCCCATGTCATTTTTGCAAACCTGAGCCACCCGTGGGAAAACTACCTGGAAGGAATAGAGCAAAAATAATGGTGAAAATTAAATGTTTGCTTGAACTGAAGACTTTGTTGGAATGCTGCTTTTAAAACATTTGGAGTAACACAGCAAGGTGCTTAGTTTAATACCACTTTTCTATAATCTGTGACAAATAAGAAACAGAGAAAAATTAAGCTTTGGAACAGTGTGCTATGAAAGATAAGACTGTGGCATTTATTATACAACCATAAATCCTTCAGATCTGTTCTCAACCCATATAAAACTCATTTCCATACAGACTACTTAGCTTTTTATTTCCCCAAACAAAAGCACATTTCATATTCACAATCTCTACAACCCACACTGCTGCTCTGATTCTTGTGTTTTCAGCTCTTAAAAACTATGCAAATATAGCTGGGCTTTTATTCCTGCTCTCCACCTTTGTGACCTTGGTCAGCTTTTCTGACTGTTTAGTCAGAAAGCTATTGTGAAATTAGCAGAAATGCAGAAAGTGTTTAATTATTCTTTGCAGAATGACAGAGCACAAAATGTCTACTCCTGTTTACTCAGCACTCCAATTCATATTTCTTACAGAAAAATTTCTTCCTGCTTTGGAATCCATTTTAAACAATTATCTACTATGCTGAACTAACTACATTAGCCTTGTGCTTTTTATAATATCAGAAAAGAGACTCCAGCATACACCATCACTGCAAGAAACCACACAGTTTCCTTTCAAGACAGAGCAATATTTCACTCCAGCCAACCTTTTGGCTAGAGCAATAGGAATCTTCTCAAAATGCTGACCTTGTCATCATGATTTATGGTTCTCATTTCAAGGTCACTTGTAACAGCATTGGTCCAAGAATAGCATAAGTTTTCCTCCTCCTGAATCTGACAAAGTCATTCAAGGCAATGTTTTTGCCCTTACCTTTCCCATGCTGTTGTACTCCACTGCTATTTCCCGGAAGAAGAAATATATATACTTGCCATAGTCAACTGCCTGAACAAAGTATGGTTCTAGAAAAAAAACAACCCAAGACATCTGATTTAGGCACCATGTACGGGATACAGCATGCAAAGAGAAGCCAAATACATTCACACTTAACATCCAGAGGTGAAATGTCTGCATTTGACAAACTTCATCAGTTTTCAGAATGAACAAATCACTGCTGCAAAAGAATCACTGTCTGGGTACAGGAAAGCTGGGAACAAGTTTGTGCAACATCACTGCAGGGTAGTTAAGTCTCTGCCACTAATACATCTGCCCTGCATGGAGTAAGATGAAAGGTAAAGAGGCATTTATAACTGTATGCCTGGGGGGTCCAAGCAGTGCTCTTTATGGCATGCAGGCTGTGAGTTGAGGGAATAACAAAGCACATAACTGTTTCTGCCCACACGTGTCTGTAGCAGCTAACAAAGTGGGACAGCTAAAGTTGACACTTGGCAAAACATTTTTGCATGCAGAAAAATACTTGAAAATAAGGCTTTGCTGTCTGTTAAAATCACTCCAAACACTAACAATTCTTAACACCTACATGAAGCTAAACAGCATCGTCCTTAACAATGAGGGCATTTAGAGCACAGAAATTGCCCAATTCAATGGCAGCAGTACAGTCCTTAAGAACTGTAACAGAAAGGCTTTGTGCAATATTCCCATAATTTTAGTTTCATTAATGAATCTTAACATTACAGGACAACCCTTTTATACTTCAAAAAGCCTTGATTGTTACCTAACAGTGCTGTGGCAGGAATATTTTCAAACACAGCCCAAGCACACAGAGCCCTGCAAGCTCCAACTTTTACATCCAACAGATGTAAACTGGTGGATTTCAGCTTGGGAAGCTCACTGGAACACATATTCTGATCTACCCAGCTCACAGATCCTGTCAGGTCCAGTAGCTTGGGATCAGGAGAAGAGAGAAAGAGATAAACAGATCAGTGTAAGCAAGAGATGTAATCTACTTCCTTCTTTCTGCCAGAAAGCATTGGTGAAATGAAATGACATAGAGGTCTGTCAGAAATCCGATGCTTTCATCAGAGATGCTGCTTTTTTCGTCTTGTTTGTTTATCTACCTTTCAACCACTTGGAGTCATGTTTAACTGTCCGCAGAGTTGGGCTGTCTCCAAGGCTCCGGTAAATGACTGCATCTATTGCAAGGAAGTCAGTCACTGTGGCAGAATACAGCTTTCCCTCTGGGAAGGAAGGACAGAAGAAACAAGGGGGGGAGGAGCATTAGAAATAATACAATTGCCTTCTCTCATTGGTTAGATGAGAAGGGGGAAACAAAACCATCACAGTCTCCTTAGGAACACTGAAGGAAGGAAAAAATCCAGCTAGGAAAATGGAACTGAGTACTGAACAAACAAGTCACCACTCTGCAAAATGGTAATTTCAGAGGGATGTTGTGGGAGAAAATAACCTTATGGAATAATTCTTCATTGACTTAGGTATGTCATACTGAACTACCCTATCTGGTCACGTGTCACTAGTTCAATGCTCAGAAATTCTGCCTAGGTATGTCAGCAAAACAAATAGAACTGTTAGTTTTAACTGGGAGTGCAAACCAGACAGGACTTGAAGGTTGTCAGCTAATTGACACTTATGAAAATTTCTCCCCTTGAGAGCACTTCCGCTCTGCCAAAGATCACTAACAAGAAATTAAATAGCATGCTGGGAGCCCTGCCAAAACAGGAACGTGAAGAGATGGAGGAGGATTGCCCATCAATATTTCTTTTCTAGCATGCATTTTAGGCATTTCCTGCAAGGAATTATGCATTCCTTTCTCTTAAAGAATGGAGGACGAGTGATAAGAAAGGGCCTACAATATGGCACCCCAAGCACAACCAAAACTATGAGGACATAAAAGCATAAGCTTCAGAAACATTTTAAAATTTCATTTGTTGTTTAATCTGTTTGCAGGTCATGGTAACTATACAGGATTGTTTCCATGTGTGAGATAGATCTTGGAAAATGATGTCTGCTGGAAGCACAAGCAGTGCAGCATGAGCACACCACCTTGTGTCCCTGTTGTGACTGAATAAAAATCAGAGTTGTCTACATCTCCTTCAACAGAGATTATGTTGGTGCCTTCAAGGCACCAGCACTGAGGGCATACCCAGGACAAAGCAGAGAGGCTTCTATTAGTCAAGTTCTCCTCATTATACTTGCAGAAAACATTTAATTTAAGACTGAGAGGTAATCTCATTAATGTATACAACAATCTCAAAGGCGGCTGCCAACAGGAAGGTGCTAGACTCTTTTAAGTGGTGCCCTGTGACAGGACAAGGAGCAATGGCTAGAAACTGAAACACAAGAAGTTCCACTTCAAAAGGAGTAATTTACATTGAGGGTGGCAGAGCAGTGGAACAGACTTCCCACGGAGGTTGTGGCGTCTCCCTCTCTGGAGACATTGAAACCCCATCTGGACACACTCCTGTGTCACTTGCTGTAGGTGACCCTGCCTCGGCAAGGGGGTTTGGACTGGATGACTTTCAGAGCTCCCTTCTAATCCTAGAAACTGTGAATCTGTGAATTGCAGCTCTAGATTTAAAATTCAGACTGTTTTTTATTAGCAGGACTGTATGTTTTGTTCTGACTCATGCAATTCTTGTCCTTATTTGGCTACTTAAGAACGATCATCTTTTCTTAGCAAAACAGAAAAAATAATTATAACATATCGCACCTTCCCCCCAATTTAAAATAGAATAAAAAGCTGAATTGTTTAGATATGGATGTCTGAACATGTTAATACAACCACACACTTATTTTCTTTCCTGCCAAGTTCCTGTGACCAACTGTAATTGGCACATATCAGCTGTAATAATCACAGGCTGCAAAAAGAGCCATATTCATGTAAGTGCATCCAACAAACTCAGATGACCTGGATTAGTGCCCTAAACTGTTCTGAAATTGCTTTTCACTGCACTCTGAAAAGTTAGCACAGGTATCAATATGTATGACATATACAACAGTGATTTTCTGAAGCTAGCAGATTTACATGGCATATTCTACAAATATTTATTTGAACTGTAGCAAATTTATTCCGAATCACCATGAAGGAGTATGGCAACTTCTATAAATATTCTCTTTATTTTCAAATAATGTGAGGATTTCTTCAGGTACAAAATGGGAGTCATCTTACTGAACTTCATCTGCATTCAATGTGAATGTTTACAACAGGTTGGTCATAAACCCTTTCTTGGTCAATACACTGAGAAAGACCCTTCTGAAAGGTCATTCAGACTGCATTAAGGATAGGGAGTCTGAGATATAGGGGAAAAATATTTGTCTGAAGGTTTTTCTCTTTTTCCATGCTTTATGAATTCCCTATGTTCATAAAGGAAATAGTATCTGCTACAATTAGAGAATTTCTACTGTATATTCCTCTGACTGTAATTAAGAAATCACATACTACCAGTATCATCATCACCATTCTTCTTGAAACAAAAGGACCTATTTACTTACACTATAAAGAGTAAAAAACAAAATTGAAACGTTATAAAACCTCACCTTTATGAGTCAAATGATGATACCTCAAACATAGTAGTGCTTAATAGAGCCCTTTGGCTATAGACTCATTTGAGAATGGCTGAAATATTTGCACATTCTTAAATTTTCAGAGGAATAGCTTAAGTATTTCCCCATGTGTGGAGGCTGGTGGGCCACCGGGGCAAGGGACTAAGAGAGTCCATTGGTGGTACAGTCCCTGAGATCCTCCCCCAGGTTAAGGTGACAGCAAGGGCTTCCCCCAGGATGCTTTGTTTTGTTATGGTAATGTACCCCACTTCTGCTACCCCAGTTGGCCCGTGGGCCTCCCCACTCCTCCATACCTTATATGTTCCTGCCCTAGAAGGTTCTCCTTTCCCTGTTTCCCCACTGGCCCTTGCCCCATCGCCACTCCCTCAGAGTTTCTTTATTGGCTCCCATACCCTAGCCCCACCTGTGTACCACCCTCATGCCCTCAGATCATTGGCCTTTGATGCTCTCCCTGACCCGTATATAAACCTGGACCCTCCCATGTTCTCTTGTCTTTGTCCCTGGACTCCTTCACGTGCGTGGCTGGAATAAACCTCCGCCATGGAACTCTACACGAAGACCTTTCCCGCCCTTTTATTGTTGACGCATTCCTAAAAACTATCTGGCGTGTGTGTGAATGTGTGTGTGAGTGTGGTAGGCCTGCCGAGTGCCTTCACATAGGAGACGCTTCTGGAAGGTTGCAGCACCCACCATCAGCCCTGCCACAACACAGGTGAGCACCCAGGTTCTGCTTTCTAGCATCACACCTGCTGAAGAGAACTCACATTATCATGGATGACGTCCTTATTATCTTCACCACCTATCTTACAGCCAGATGTAACAAAAGATCAGCAGGTTTCACACCAAGAGAAGTTCAATAAAGAAACAAGTTAATCAGGAATTCATGAAGAGATATAGAAAAATACTGCAAAAATACAGGCAAAAGTAACCTCATAAGATCTCACTTTTTCTAACTATCGTAGTAGAAATCAGAGTTAACACTATCCTGCTGCATGCAGCATAAATCACCACCAGCTAATACACTTCTCTCCTTTGTCTACAGCAGCTGGTAAGACCATATTAAGATGTTTTCTGCTTAAAAAAAAAACTAACTCTCCCTTTCCTTCTAGATCTAGAAAAGGGCACGCCACAGCATTTTCTCTAACTTCCTTTTATTATGAATATTAACTCAGGCTTAGAGTTGTTAAAGAGCATATCCTGCTTAATCCTCATTAAAGCTTACATAAGCCTTGATTTCCTTTGACATTCACAGAAGCTGAATGCAGACAGAAATGGTACCTCACACTGGCCATATTATCAAAAATACAGGAAATACTGAAATATTGATCCAAGAAACTGAGGCTTCACATAATGTTGATGATAGTGCAGTTAATTCCAGAGAAGGGAAGGCTTTTTTGATAGGAATTTCCTTATGTCCGTATTTTTAGTCATTGTTCACTCCTTTTGACATGTTTCAGATGTAGATATTCTGGGCTTAAGCAAGGGGCACAGTACTATTACAAGCCTGGGCTGCAGGACAGAAAGTTTATCTCTGTCATTTTACCTGCAAACAATGCAACGTTGGCATGCTTTGCATCATAGGGGCACCTGGCCATTCCACTGAATTCCTCTTCCAGGTACTCCAAGGTATCCATCTGAAAAATCAAAAGGAGCTCCTCAGGTAGAGAAACAAAACTTCTTACCCAGGATGAGGCTTATGACAGTGTTTCTTCTTTTCCGGGCAGAGGAGAAGAGGATGTAACTCTACTCCTGACTATGAAGTAAAAACCTGACAAAAATCATGGCATTAAACAAAACGAGTCTGAAGAAAGTATGTCCAGTAAGTCAGGCATTCTTTTGGAGCTAATCACTCTTACCCTGACAAATTTTACAATAATCTTCAGTCTGTATTTTATCTCTACACTAATTTCCTCTTGAAGTGTAGCAGGCTATGTGGTCTGTGGTTCTGGCAAGGATCCAAAATTTATCCTCAACTGTGACCCAACAGATGCGTTCTTATATAGAGAAAAGTCTGCAAATGACAGCAGTCAGAAGAAACAATACTAGTACAATTATCTCTGTGTGTATTTTTCTCCCCCAAGTTCAGAGATCCTTCTGCTCTAGTCTCAACAGTGGAGCTCTCTTCCTTGATTTGCATATTCAGAAAGGTGCTCTTCAAGTTTTACTATATCAGTTGAGTCTGTGTCACAGAGAAATCCTCTTACCATCAGGCAAGAACTAATCTGTGCACAAATTGGAAATTCTGAGGTTTATATGTAACTTCTGGGAAATAAATTCACCCTGGGCACTGATAATGACACAAATATACAGACTGACTTTACACGAAGTTCAAGAAGATTTAGTGAGCCAAGGGAGACTCGTACACCTCTTACCTCTTTAAGATTTTTATACCACTGTATTTTGGGAATAAGAATATTCAGGTAACTTGTCCAGCTCATACTGTATAGACCAGGTACAGTAAAGATTCACAGAGTATGACAAATAACCCCCATGGCACCATCAACAACTTAAACCAACTTTTAGTTTGTATGTTACAGCTTCCAAGTCCTTCAGTGGATGATTTGCCTTCATTTGTTTTCTGTCATGTATCCTTCCTGGTCAAAATCCACTCTGAGGGGAGTTAGTTGTGTTTACTCAAAGGTTGAAAAGCATTTCATGTAGTAGTGAGAGGAAATGAATTACTGTCCTGAGTAACTTTTCCTGGGCCTAGCTCCACACGCTGGGCTCATCCTCGCCACCACTGGCATGTGCTTGAGGGACAGCTGTGCTTTCTGTTTGGCACATGTATGATGAATGAATACACAAAGAAAAAGCCAGGGGAGGTGGTGCAGAGACCTTCTGCAGACTGCCAGAGGGATCACTATCCAGCCCAGCATCACGGGGAATGAAAATTCTGGAGTAAGGGTGAGGAGACCATTTATATGCTTCACATCAGGATGCTAAAGAAATATGTAGTTGTATCTAAAAGACAATTTCCTAGCAAGGGGACTGGTTGAGATTTGTTAGCCTCATTAATTGCATTCAGAAATAAAAAATACAAACTGTACTAGAAGACTAAATACAGCCCTGAGATCAAGAAGCTTCATTGCATACTAGGAGCAGGCAAGAAAAGGAAGAATAAAAGACACAGCTGTTAAGAAAGCACTAACTGTACCTCATAGCTACCATGACACAGGCTTGTATTCTTACTCAAATTTGGTTCTTCCTCCACAGACTGGAAGAAAATACTACCCTGCACTTCTCTCCTGTGTTTTCTAAACTTCAGCCATTATAATGGTTAAATGAGGTAAAGCAGCATTGCACAAAAATCAAGGAAGAGCAGCAGCCACAGTGAAATCCAAAAACTGAATGAGAATTGTGATTTTGTCAGGAGCAGCATTAGCAAAACTGAATGTTATTTTCCCAGAAAAAAGATGAGGAATGAACTCTGGGATGTAACAGTGCCTAAAAAAGCAGACTCTGGATGTCAAATGCCTAAATAAATTAATTTCAAAGCTACTCCAGAGACATCCACTGTTTGGAGTTATACCAGAATATAATGATGAAAGCCTAAGAAAATGGGAAATAGTTCAATAAATTCCTGTTGGAATGCAGATAACGGGGACACACTATGCCAAAGGAATAACTTAGCTTCAGGTCGTTAATGTCAAGTATGCATGGACCAGCACAGTTTTCTACAGTGCGGTAGGTATCGTTTCAGCTTTGCAGATCCCCAGTTAAGTGAGGAATACCTCACTGTCCTGCTGTACTGTTCCTTGTGGAGATTTGCTGTTCAATCACTTCCACAGTACACAATGTGATAGGATCTCCACAGCGTCCCTATCTCAGGGACTCATAAGAAACTCAGATTTTGCTTGCTATGCCCTCAGGCATCTTGAGAACTGGTTTTGAGACTGAGAAGAGTACAACAGAAATTTTAAAACATGTTGCTCAGTGTCAGTAACAAAGGAACTTTCTGAGGAGTGACTACATCCCCAAGCAGGGATCTGAAGGACTCTGCACCTATGGAGGGCAACGCAAAGTGGCAATACTCTTGATGTGCAGGAGTTGCAAAGAACTAGGTATTCAGTCTGAGATATTCTCAGCAATCCAATCAACATTGAACTCAGTAGCACTGAAACAAATCAGGATAAATGTTTCAGACTTGAATGGTACACAGTTGAACAACAACCCCATGCTGCTGTCAACACAGTCACAATAAATCCAACCAAAAGACAAGACTAAGTGAAATTCCACAAATTACTTACCTTGTAGTTCCTGCAAGAAGGGTTGAATGCATTTGTTCCACAGATGAACAGTGTATCTTCATTTCTTTTTAGGAGAACCTTAATAAAGTTATGACATTCATCCTGAAGAAAAACAGTAAAAACTATTTCAACTACTGCACTCTGGGTATCTGTTTTTATTTTTAAGCTGTGATATTTCATTGTCAGGTTTAAAATGAAATTGGCTGATACCCACTGTAATATTCTGGCCTTATTTTGACTATGTTTAACTGACAAAGAGCAAATTGTAATTGATTTATATTCTAGTGGTTTAAAAATTATAAAGAACTGAAGATATAGCATTCATATTACAGCTCCTAGTTTGCTGTTGTCGACAAAGGTGAATTTTGTTTGAAAACCATTGCTTTCCTCAAGAGCGAAAAATTTAATCTTGTCACCTGTGTTGCTGTCAGACAGTGACATCATCACTACAATGTATTGGCATAAAGTATCTGTAACTGGAAGGGGAAGTAGATGCAAAGAATCAAAGAGTCTGCATCTAATTATGATACTACTTGTGCCAGACATAGCTTACAGTAGGATGAAACTGGTGTGAGAAACAGTCCTTCTACAACCACATATTCATGTTTTCTGATGCTTTACCTGAACTTCTCAGTAAACTTCCACAGGTGGATGGACAGCAGCACTTGGCTTTTGAAGTAATGGTAAGCAAAATCAGTACACTAAGCATTGTGACCTTGTCAATGCCTTAAGTATTTCAGGATATTGCTGTGGCTTCTGTCGTAATATATTATCACATTCAAAGTGAGCTATTTTTGCAAATCAAAGACTTCAGTAAGTTGATGGAAAAAGCAATTACTGATAAGAAGTGAATGGCATGATCCATCCACATCACAGACAGCAGCCCGAGATAATAGTGATGCAACTAAAGTAGCAGTTGCAGAAGAAATGAACATTGCCTACCTTGTGTTTTCCCTTCATTCTGCATGTGTCTACATCAGCTTGTCTAGATTTCCATGTCAATTTCTGCAAGAACCAAGAAAGAAATCAATTAGAACTCAGAGGTTTTTTACTTTTGATTTCAGAAGTAGAAGTCCCTTAGGGGAGACAAGCTTTTGAACATACATTTATTAAAGTTTTCTGCATTCTTTCTCCATGATTAATTCACCACAACAATGAAAGTTCAATGATGTGGAGTGTTCATTTAATTTTGTTTTGCCACCAATTCATGAGACTGGAGATCCATCCCTCTTTCTTTAAAGGTCAAACTAACAGAATTCAACAATAGGCCAACTTTGAAAAACATGTACTTTTCTTAAGTTCTTTTCTTTTAATTGATATTGATCTACAAATCAGAATTATAATTTATGGACTATGAACCTTCACTGGATTCTAAATGAAATATGCAGTCTCAAAGACGACATTTTAGATCTGGAAATAAATTCAGGTAATTCTTGCCACTTCAATTCAGCTAGCAAGCTCAAAGAGCTTTCCACCGATCGAGACACTGCTGATTTTATCTGCTAACACTCTTCCTCCAGAACATTTACAGGTAAATCCCAGCCAGGACTTTTTTTTGAGATGAATTTCAAAAATAGTCAGATGTGGAAGGCTTATTAATTATAATAAAACCTTGTTTAAAATCATGTGGCCTAAGATGGTACCACCTTAGACATTAGTCCCATGATAGTGCTAACAGTGTTCCTGATCAGTAAACTGAGGCACTGTGCATTCATGGAGGGGTCCAAGCTGAAAGAGTAACCATTAATGTTTATTTCATTATAAGCTTGTGCCCTCACTCTTTGATGAGTAAAAAGTTTATCTTCAGCATCATTCATAGTTATAATGAAGCACTGTCCCCTCCTCCAGTGGAATTCATCCAGTGCCCAAATTTGTATGATCTTCTGCTGGACCAAGGCTGTGTTTAACATATATTACACAATATGAATGCAATGCAAAGGAGCTGAAGGAAGATTAATTTCAGTATGTTCATGTTAATACACAATATAGTAATACAGACAAAGTTTTTCTTAGTTTGAATGCAACTTCCCATGGAGATAACGGGAATACATCTACAAACTGATGTTATAGTAAGATTTTGCTTAGTCAGTTCTTGCACGAGTGAAAAAAAATTTGTGTGCATGAAAATATGTAAGTTGCTTTTTATGATGAAAGTTTCAGTATACTTAATTGCAATAGTGTAGCTGTTACAGAACACTGCTGCATATAAATGAATAGATGTTTAGCAGATGTTCCATCAGGGACTTCACTGTATTTCAGTACAGATTGCTTATCAGCCCAGCTAAATCACTTATCACAAATTTGCAGAGGACATGATTGCTATTCTACTTCTCCCCAAATATGATCAACAATGCCATCTTACTTGCTTATTACAGTTTTACAGCAGTGCTGGCAAGTTCTTTAAAACAATGCCGCCATCATCTTTATTTGAAGCTTGTTCTAGTGTCCTTGGTTTCTGGGTGATGATAAAAGCTACTTACTTTGTTAAAGTAAATTTCTTCTGTATGTGATGTGTCCATATCAACAGTATAAATATGGTCTCTGTAAACAAAAGGAAATGAATACGAAGTCAAATGGAGTAGTCAGACAGTTAATTTTCTGTAAGAGAGCTATCTATCACAAGATAGTCCATAATCCATTTTTAAAAAATCACAGGTCTTACCAGGAAACATTACTGACAACTTCTCCCACAAAAGCATTTTCACATATAAACTGTTTGCCTTCCCATTAAGAAAAAAAAAAAGGTGCTACAAAACTTCTAAGTAAGAGTCTTTCCCAAAAGTAATTATTTGAACAAATGGGATTTGGGAAAGTAGATGAGTCTCTTTTTGAGCAGTGATTTCTGCTCTATCAGTCCTACAGCAAATGCCACAATCTAGCATGCAGATGTTTTCCTGTGTCCTGATATCAGTTGCAACACATTTTAGGCAGCCTTTGCCAGATTCCTGGGCTAGCAGTCACTGTGCCACATTTAGCCATTCAGGGTTAAAAAGAGGTTAATAAATCCTTTCCTTTCCTTTCCTTTCCTTTCCTTTCCTTTCCTTTCCTTTCCTTTCCTTTCCTTTCCTTTCCTTTCCTTTCCTTTCCTTTCCTTTCCTTTCCTTTCCTTTCCTTTCCTTACCTTTCCGCACCTTTCCGCACCTTTCCTTTCCGCACCTTTCCTTTCCGCACCTTTCCGCACCTTTCCGCACCTTTCCTTTCCGCACCTTTCCTTTCCTTTCTGCACCTTTCCTTTCCTTTCCTTTCCGCACCTTTCCTTTCCTTTCTTCCCATTTAATTACGTGTCTAACCTTAGCTGTTATAATTTTATTGACAATATAGTAGACAAAATGCTGGCAGACACAAAACCATTCCCAGGAATCATTCTTCTCTTCACACACTGTTGCCCAAACTAATCTGTAAAATATTTCTCTGAAAAAGGTTCACAATTTCTTTCTTGCATTTACTTTCCTATTTTCCTGAGATCCTGTCCATCTCTACAATTAGCTACCAATCTCTTCTTGGAAAGAGGAAATAGATACAGCTACTCATATAAAGAGATATTTTTAGATATTCTCCTCCATATAAGCTGAGAACAAGGACAGCTCTGTATAGAACCCAAAAGCTGAAAAACCCCACAAACTCACAACACTGTATTAACCAGCACATCAAATGGGGACTGCAATCTCATTTTTCCTTGAAATAAAACTGTTTTTTTTTCAACATGCAGAAAGCTGTGCAGCTGAAGCATGATCCACAGCACTGGTTGGGTCTGCTGAAAGCGGAATACAGGCTGTGTCCATTTTAGAAAACCCTGCTCTCAAAGTTAGCTTCATTTTACTGTGTTTTGGGGAAAGAGTGCTCGTCTCTTTAAATAAAGCAAACACATAATACTGCTACAAGAGAAATAAACAATTGTCTCAGGTGGAGAAAAGAGGCAGAACTGTGGTAGAAAACTGGCTTTTAAAGATTTGTCTCCTATGGAGCTTGAGGCTGTTTGCTTTGTAAGATGGCAAATCAAGGATCTGACAGGTTTTCATCTCCTTCAGAGTGTAAAACCAGAGCTGTCATTTACCTCCAAGATTGGTTTAATACTTCAGTTTATTATTTGCCTGACTTTATTATTTGTGACAGAGCACCGGTCAGGGTTGGTTCTGGAATAAAATTACCTATTAGCACGATATCAGCTTCACTGATTATGTCATGGTTCCCTTTTTATGTGCATTACTCTTTATTGCTGTCACTCCTGCTATATAAAAGTGGGGGGGAAAAAAATCTTGAATTGCAAATGAGGTGTGGACGGACCTCTAAAACCCTTCTTCTGGCACAGTTTTTGATTTTAATCATCAGCCTTGTTTTCCAGAGGTTACAATTTTTTCTTTTTCAACAAGATAATTAGATAATACAGCAGCCATACTCAGAAAGAGTCAAGTTATTTAGTTCCATTCTCAATAAAACAGCTTTTAGAGGACTTACTTTATGGTTCAAAAACATTTCAAAGGATACTCAGATGTTAAGTTACAGGATTGTTGGAAAGAAGTTAACTTCAGGAAAATTACATATAATTTTTTCATGCCACAGATGAAACACAGTTGGTGATAGTGTCAGTAGAGAGCAAAAGAGCTGTCAAATTCAGGTGAGAGCTCCCTAATTACAGAAAATGTGGGATTGTCCTTGCCCACTGCTGCCCAGCTCCTACTATCTACTAGCTGTGGTATGCATACAGTTTACTGCTAATTAAGTTATTCTAACACAAATTTACTCTAGTCCTAGAGCTTCCATTTTCCCCACCTCCACTCAGCAGAACCGTGTTTTGTTGCCATGGCATAATCTTGTCGAGGAAGGGAACTTAAATAATGCCACTGGCTGTGCATGACCCTTGCCACTCGGCACATGGTTTGGAAACATGTAACTGCAAATGAGGAGGGTGCCATCCCATTCCCTGCTCCACATCTGTTCCATTCATACAGAAGGGGTGGCAGATAATGTGAACAAAAACTGTCACTGCATGAGACAATGGGAGGAGGAGACATAGCAAACCTAGAAAAGCGTGTGTGTGCCTGGATGTGAGTGGGAAAAAGATGGTAAGGGAGTACCCTTCCCACGAGAAAAATGATGACAGTGCCCGTCCTTTGCAGACTGTCAGCCAGATATACAGACAGTAAAGCTTTTTGGCCTTTGGCTGAGTTATTCTGATTAATACTGACTGTGTACCTCTGCCTGATGACATGAAATAATGCCTTTCTGAAGTGACACAAAACTTTATTCGGTAATAGCTAATACAGGAGTCATGTATCCCACATGAAAAAATAAGTAGTGGACTGACAGAAATTTTCTTCTATGTCAGTTGCTCATTAATCAAATGTTACCAGTTCTTGAATCTGAGTTAGCCTTTCTGGTGCACCAGAACTGTCTGCAAAAGTCAACACTGGATTTTCTAAAACAATGAAACAAAAAAACCCCCAACCTGATCACAATAGCTCTAAAAGCTCTCAATATTTAACCCTTGTTTTGACTGGTTTTCAGGTAATTGGGTAAAACATAAACTTAGAATTGCTATATTTCAAGGTCTAAAAAAAAGGATGAAAGCAATATCTCATATAATAGCCCAAAGATTCATGTTAGCTACAGTTTTCAATGAATCTCGTTACAAAACTCTGTAACAAACACCTTTGATTGTATACAAATTTGCCTTCAGTCTCTACATTTACTACTACCGAAGAAGGAGATGCAGTATTTGAGGCACAAAGTTTCATTCACACTAGATACTGAAGGATGATTCATTTTCTGAAATTTTTTAAAGAAAAAAATTACCTTTGAATTTTAACTTGTATCCACATAGCCTTGTCAGTCCAGGAAGGACTTTATTCAGTAATATGGAGGGGGGAAAGAATACGTCAAAGAGGTTTTGAGTTACCACAGGAAAAAAAAAGTGTAAGAAGATTTTTTTTGTGCTTGTGTAAGTACAAAACAGAGCAGGTCTTTATTCTTTTTTGTAGGTCACAAGACACTAGGAGTATATAAGCACTCTCATTGTAGCAAGGTGTTTTATACAAATAAGGAAGAATGAATATTCACATACTAGTACACGTTATCCCCCAAATATTAGCATTCTTCATATAATTTGTGCACATAGTGGCTTCATATCCCAAAACTCTCCTTTGGGTCTCCTGCCAGTTGCTTGGGCACTTTGACAGTCTAATTGCGTCAATCTCAATCTGGGAACAAACTATGAAAACAACAGAGCAAAATCTGCAAAGCGGATTTACTACCATCTCACTGCAAATAATTTCCTGATTTAAAGAAAAACAAATAAGGAAAGTAGAGGAAGCTCAGCCATGAAAAGGAGGAAATCCTGTCACCACCTTTCAAACCTATTCAGCCGTCTGCCCTGTCCCACTCATTATCCCACTAAACACAGCAAGAATACTAATCTCTGAACTCAGGCAAAGCACAAGGCTCTGCCACTTGCCACAGGGCTGACCTCTCCTTGTGGCCTACGACTCACACCACCGCAGCTCCTGTGGAAGGATACTTGCTCCCTGCCTGGATTCGATGCAAGATCTTGGTGTGAGAACCCTGAGCTCTGCCACCCAGAGCAGGTATGTAAGAAGCCCGAGGAAGCTGCGATTAGCCAGCACAGCTGTGATGGCTGGGTAGGGGAACAGGTGTGTTCTTCTAGCAGTCAGGGATATGACTCTGAAAATGTCACTCAGTGACCGTGCTGGTGTAATGCAATTACCAATTAACTGGTGCCACATGGAGATCAACAGGGACCTTTTCCCTACAGGACAGATCTGACCACCCAGAAGATGGGGAGTAGCTGTTTGAGAAGAAAGCCAGGCAGCTCCCAGAGGCTGCCAAGGGCTTTGCAGACAGGGTTGGTGGTGAGAGACTGCCTGTTCAGCAGCTGTTCCCTTTCACTCCTGGTCATCCCACCCACCACTTCTTCCATCTGCAGCAACTCCCTGGTTTTATGTGGCACATGCAGAAAGGTGCATATTTTTCCAATGGAAGACCAGAAAACAGGCAGGAAACAAGCAGGTACTTGAGAGGCAGCTTGCAGGGAGGTCCCAAGCAGGATCTGGGTCCAAGGCTCCTAAACTGGACTATCCACCTTTTCTAATCTGGACCACCCATCCTTGCTAATCTGGACCCATCTTGCACTCATTCTGCATCTCTCATGTAATTCTCTCTGTAAGGAGAGATTCAGTCTTCTTTGTTAACAACAGGTAGGGAGATGAAGTGTTCGTATCTGATCTGTGCCAGGTTGGCAGCTGTGTAATGGGTGTAGCTCCACTGAGGCTGATAGTGCAAACTGAACTAGGCAAACTGAATGGGTGGCTCTTTGTGCAATTTTAATAAAAAGACTTACTCATGTCTGCATAGTATAGCTTTCCAAAAAAATCAAGATACTAAATTCAATTAACCTTGCGGAGGCATGTTTGCTTTTTTTTTTTTTTTGTCTTAAGATAGTAAAAACGTGCCTAAATCAGAAAAATTGCATTCAAATAACTCTTGTCAAAAAATGCATTTATGCACAGAATTATTGTCTAAAATTTGTCATTATTGGTGACCACAAGTGGAGTAAAAGGATGAGGATGGAATTGCTTCTCTATGGAACTAAATTATTTCTCTGGCAACTTTTCTCTTGCAGGTCTCAAAGAAAGGCAGAGGCATGTAGTCCTAAAACACAGGTGTAACACATCACAAAACTTTAGTTGATCACGTAGCAAGTTTTCTAATATGTCTTACTAACAGGCTACAAAACTCTCTCTGAGTGTAAGACAATCCTAAAAATAGTGTGTCTATCAGAGCAGAACTCAGAATATTCGTTGTCTTCTCCTTCCTCCTCTTAAAGCAGTAATAGAGGAGTGGTGAAGCAGGAGACTACTGACCTAGCAGCAACGTAGAGGGTCCTGTTCATGACCATGACAAGCTGGATGTCCAGCCGGTGCCTCTGTGTGGTGTTTCGCCCTGGTTTGTGACCCACAAACACTGGATACTGTCTTGTATCTGTAGAAAAAAAAAAAAATCAACAGGGTCAAAGGAGAATAACTAACTGAAATGGTGCTAAAATGAAGCACCATGGGGCCTAGTTATAGCAAAACCTGTGGTTTCTATTCTGGCCTGGAAGCACACCCTGGGACTGGAAGGCATGAGCAAAGAGAGCTGGAGAGCTCTTCAAAGTTAGTCTCTGCAGCTGCAAAGGAGAAAGTAATCATCTTTGCAGAAGACAAAAACTATGGATTTTTTTAAGCATAAAGCTGTTCTAGAGCTCTTGGCACACAGGTACATGGCACTTTTTCACAATTTTTTTTTCCACTGCTTGCAGACCTTAAATGCTTGCTCCTGGCTGCCAGAGCACTTCTATCAGGACAAAACTGTTACACAGTGGCCCATCAATCACCACAATGACTGGACTCGTAGTGTCTAAAGAAAAAGGCTTGGCTCTCTTCATTTCAGACTGCCAGTTCCCTGGGTTTTCTACAGGACTGCACTGCTGTCATAGAACAGCTGCAGGGATTTCTGAGAAATGGTGGGAAATCACCACTTGAACTTTATGAAGTGAAAGTCACTGCACGTGATTTTGCAACCAGTCTAATACTCCAGTCCTTCTGGCAACTGGACAGCAATACTGATTGGAATTGGTTATGCTATCAACAAGTCAGCTTCCTTCCCCAACTCTACCAGTCAGCAAGAGCATTTATTGCCATTACTTTTTTGGGTGAGAACTCAGCATACAAAGGGTGTGCCACTGCTCTCAGATGTGTGTACAACCTATAACAACAGTGAACACTTCTGATCAAGGACCACTTTACATTCATACTTTCCCAGAAAACTGCAGCTCTTTGAGGGAGTCTATTTGTTCACAAACTCATCTACTGCTTTAGTGTTTTCAGCTATTGTCTTCTAAAAGCATTGTACCTGTTAAGCTTGGTCAAAGTATTGACTCACAGCATGGCTTCAGCAAAGCACCTCAAAGTGTTATGTGCTAGAAAGTCTGGTGATAAAACTAGCTAGAAAAAGGAACTTCTCTCCAAACCAGGTGCTGAGAACTCTTGAAGAAATAAATTAAGATACCAGGCAGGATTTACATTCGGAAGCTTAATACTTCTGACCATGTCCTACATGCAAAATGCCAAGTTTAACTGTTCATCAATGTTTCCTCTCTACCTGTTTTCTGTTCAGCAATGTTTCCTCTCTAACTCATGGATCTAGAACAAACTGGGGGCATTCATGTCCACTTCAGTATGCCATGCTGCATAGGAAAAATTATCCCATGTTCTATTTCTCCAGAAGGATCAAAGCTGGCACATTTTTGCAAGAATGATTAGTACTACCCTTCTGGAGGGTAAAAGTGCTGGTGCTGAAGATCCAGTGGTCACACTAGCCATGTTTCACCCGGGTTTGCTTCTGAGCAGTTGTTCCCTGTTCTTGTATCCTAGATGTCTATTAGCATTTTCAGCACATCAGGTGTACCCTGGAGTCTTGTCTTTCAGATCAGTGTTACACACGACATACAAGTTTATGGGCATCAAGGCCATTCCAAAGCATACTAAACACAGACAATTTTAAAACCAAATTCCTGAACAAAAAGAGAATTGAACACAAGACTGCTCTTGGCTGATTGTTACTCCCTAGCACAGCTTTAGAGGCCCAGATGCTAAAGACTTCCTTATAAACGTCGGAAACTTTGCGACTTTGAAGAAATTTCCTTGCAATAATCACAATTGAGCTGAGGCAAATGTGAAAGAATCAGTTAAGTAAAGCCTGATGTCCACAGCAAAATGCACAGAAAGCTCTCCACATGTTTAGCCAGCAAATCTCAATATGATTTGCAGCTGTCAGTGTTACACTAGATTTAGGAGGGTTTGTCAATCTCTACTGGTAAGAAAAGAGAGGGTTTCTGTCATAAAAGATTCTTTGTCTTGATTTGGTTTTTAGCTACAATTCTAGCTTAGGAAAAAAATGCCTAATGCTCAAGCAGAATCCATCTGAGCTTAAAGAAGTTCAATTATTTGTATTAGATTAACAAATAATAAGACCATGCGAAAAAGTCATGTTCCTATATTAGTATCTAAGAATGTAAATTGGCTGATATGGGAGAAATCAAGAAAAAACCAACTTTATCCACTGCAACTGTGGTAAAATAATGTTGATTCGAAGTCCCCTGATCAGTATTAAATGAAGTCCTCTGGCCCCTTATACTTACAGTTGCCATGCGAAATACTGATAGGCTCAGAATCTTCTGGGAAACTAGCCCCAGCAAAGTGTAGCACTGTGAAATATAGCAGCAAAGCTTCTGACCTCATAGTAGTTCAGCTGTGAGGCTTCACTTCTTCACTTCACCCTGTGGAAGACAGACAAGAGTTTAAGCACCTTCTCTTGAATGAGAACTTTAAAGTCTGTGGAAAGTAGAAGGAGCTTTTTTCCTCAAGCCTCTCCTGTACCTGAAGAGACATGCTGTGTTTCTAAGCAGAAACTACCCTGCAAAGTCAGGTATTCTTCAGCCCTTGCCCCGCCAGGGCCACATCTTGTTTGAGGATAGACTCAAGGACCTGTGCGTCACAAAAAATTTTCTGCCCCTGCTGCTTATATGCAATAAAGATACCTCATCTCCTGCACTCATCAACAGCTGAGAAGAGTTTCCCAAGAAATATTTTATTTTTCTTTTCTTTGGTTTACATAATTAGATGATGACACGATGACACACACCATAAATAAAAAAAGGCCCCACACTACACTATACTGGTTAAAAAGAGATTAAGAGTTATACTACAGGAGTGATTCATACCCTGCAGAGTTGTGAATCAAGTGAAGAAACATTGAGAGAGTTTGACGGAGCATTCAGAATATGTCACTGGGTTTTACCGTAAAAATATGTACCCATAAATTTAGGTGTTGTAAAACCAATATTTCAACTTGTGATAAAATACAAAAGAAAAGAACTGTCTAAATTTGGCTTTTTTCCCTTGTATTCCACTGATGCATTCATTCATTAATTCAGATTCCATGTACAAAAATATCCCTAAATTCTAAAGATAAAAGGAACCACTGGGGCCTTTGGATACAGTGAAAGAAAACAGCACATAATACAGTAAATACTTCATAATTCCCAGGCAAATTTCACAGAAATATTGATGTGTAGGGGAAATCAGTGAAAAAGTGGGCTTTTCTTTTCATCCCTTCCAGAGTTTCAAACCTTTGATGCTGTCTGCCAAAGATTCCTTTAGAACAAAGCTATTTTACAGTAGTCTGTCAGCCATTCAATATTTATGGGCAGAAAGTCAAACTTCATAACCTACATAGTATTTGAAACTTAATTTGGCAAAGCGCTAACTTGCCCTTCTGAAGCACCATTTAATATTAGATACCTGTGTCTCCTTTTTTGATGCCAAAATAAGCTTTAGAAAGTCTTGAACATTGGATTCCTCATTTTTTAACATTGAAAAATGTCTCAATAATGAATTTGCCTCATCACATATTTGCTTTCAAATAAAATTTCAGTTCCTATAAATGGTTTGGAGGATCTGTTGTAGGGTGATAGAGTCCATAAGGAGTACTGATTTATTACACTCTGTGTTAGTCTATTATTATTTCAACACATAAACTGGAAATTTGTCTGAGTCTCTATTTCTATTAGCAAATTAACTGAGAGATCAAGTTAGATCAAGACCGGGAAAAAAGAACAATATAAGGCAATGAATGACACCTTAACTGAACAAAGTGTCAGATAGATGGCAAAGGATGAAAATAGCAAGAATAAATGCAATACAATGCAGACACTGTCTGCCTATTATAACTTATAGGAGAGGGCATACTAAAAGATGCTACATACAAGCCACAAGAGAAGCATTTCTATCTAACACTGGTTAGGCCAATAGCTCTGTATGATTACTGACACAGCTCTGTCTGCTTGCAGACATTTTATGTATTTCCTCCATTTGTCTCTTTAGTGACCTCTTACATTTTCTCTTGACTGTTAGCTCTCTGGGGTAGGACCTGTTTCTTTCTATTTGTTGTCATTTGGGACCCTTTGGAATGCGCAAAGAAGAAAGAAGCAGCAGAAGTAAATAGCATACTTGGAAAAATACTTTCCCTCAAAAGGTGTTAATTAAAAGCAAAATATACACATTAAAGGGGCTAATTCCGTTATCTCTATGCAATTTTTGAAAACATCACTTTGCTGCTTTAAAAACTTTACCCTTGTAAATACGCTGCAAAATGACAAAAAATGCCTTACTACCCAAATTGATTGAAATAATTTTCTCCTTGAAATTGCTACAATCCAATATACAAATCTTTTCTGATATGTACATGAGGAACAACAGTTTAACTGGAAGACCTTAGGAAGCAATCCAATTCTTCCACTTAAACTGTATTCATCTCCAGTATCAGTCTGCAGGCTAACAATTCAAATCACTTTGCTCACAGTGAAACCCTGGAGCATAAGAATAGCTGCTTTCTTTTACTCCCTATCAGCACATAATCCACTAGCGAACAACGTGTATGCTGTGAGCACAGCATCACAGTACTGCAGACACAGCTCTGCCACTCCCTTTCAGAGCTTGAAAAACTTTTCCCATGTGTGATTCTGCACCATCAGTCTCTAATTCTCATTCAGACAGGTATACTGCTTCATGTAAATCTGTACGGGAAACAGCTTCCAGGAAAATGAACAATACCCAGCATGCTTACTTTGTGATTTCATGTACATTCTATTGGGCCAGATCTGCTTTCTTTTACCTGGAAAAAACCCAAAACGGGCAAATGAACTGACATAGATTGGTAGGTTTATAAGAAATTCTCTCTCATTATTAAGGGGATTCTTTTGGGGAAGAAAAGAGGCTGAAGAGAAGAAAAAAATCATAATTCTCTGTTGCTCTGGTGCCAATACAGTTGTTCAAATTCACAAAATGTGTATGCAAAATATCTACTTTGACATGTCAATGATTCAAGTGGACTACACACGTATCAGTGTCTGTGCCAGTAAATTAACACTGAGGAGGACTGAGTTGCATCCAAAGGCAGCTTTTTATTCAGAGGCAATTTTTGAAACATACTGTCACTTTTGCAGTTCTTACAATGGTGAAAAGAGCTATACTGTTTCAGTAGAATTTCAGCAAAGTACTGATTCAAGATGGTCTCACTTATTTTTAATACAATTTTCACTCTGGTTGAGCCCCTGGGAGTTATGAAAATGTTCTTACTTGCAACGGTGCTGAAACTACTTTCTAATCAAAGTGCTTGTCGGTCAGAACACAGTGTCTGATGAAGATGAGTAGTTACACAGTGATGCCAAGTCAGTACAGGCACTGTCTCAAAATAAAGGTTTTGCAAACATCAATGAAGATCACTCTGTCTTTCATGGAGAGATCTGAACTGCAATTCAGTCTGGCCTGCACTGGAGCCATACTGGTTGAGAGAGAACTCGGTCTGAAGAACTCCAGTTCTCCTGGTTCAAAACATTGTTACTCTTGCTGAAGGAAGCTACTGGTGACAAGAAGTGTGAGTTTTGATGGTCTTTTATTATCAAGCATGCTATTAAAATACATCCCTGCAAATGTTTAAATGCATGTTTTATAATCTATGTCTAATCCAAGGACTTGCAATCACAGAATTGCCGGAGTAGATTAGATTTCTTCCAAGCTTCAAATAAATCCACAAATAATCTGCTTTTTGCATTCCTAAACCAAGGCAAATATGAATTTTTTGTAACACAGATTGGTGCTCTGATTCTTCTTTCTGAAGCTGATGTTTCAAATACCTATGTAAGATATCTTGTTCTGGCCACTTCTGTGTGCTCTCCTTTTTGTCATATTATAATTAAGTATAAATAAATCATATGATCTCTTAATGTATATAGAAATCAAAGTTTTGCCTTCTGAGGTGGAATAGGTTTCTCTGTTTGTACATTTCAGCCCAAAGATGAATCACTTCTAAGTAGGATGCTTGGATATTAGTACAATACAGTTGCTCTTACTATTTTTACTTAGTCAAAGTCTATGTATACATATACATATGCATATGCATATACATATACCACTCAGATATACATGCTTGACAGAGGATCATTTAATTTTGTAAAATTCATGCTGTTGGCATGAAGGAGTTTCTGAAGCTAAGAAAGTAATGATCATTTCAAAACAAGGAGAAAAGTCTAATTTTACTGTGCCAAGTGCCTTCCATAATGACTGTCCATGGCTATTCAAGACAAGAAGAAGCCACCATAATGAGCTTTGCTTTTTGCTGTCTGATAATTTTAGCATTTACAACAGTCTGGGTGGAAATGCATATAAAATAACTGCTTGGCTAAGGAAAGAACTACGTGGTTCCTGCCATAATACACTATTAGGCAGGTTATTTTATCTACAGCTTGTTTGTTCCAGAGGGGTTACACAAATCCAACGAAAAACCTAAACAGAAGAGTGAGCTTCCTGGTAAATTTCATAAAAGTGCAAGGCCAGATTTGATCCTGAGAACAAATTCAACAGCAATAGCAATGACTGCATAGGCACATCTTTATTGAAAGGGATGCTCTTGAAAGAATGTTAGAAAAACTCCCATCTTGTTCCTTTGACCTCACTCTACATTCAGCTAATCCCAGCCTAACTCCAAGAAAAGCCAAAGTATGCAATCATGTCAGAATTTTCCCATGGCACAGTAAGACTGCTGTGTAATTAATAGATCTTGATATATTCATTTATTACGAAACATCTTTCTGCCATGATGGGTTGTGTTCATACACAACAGCTGCACTTCAATCCACAAATTATTAAGCTTAATGTGAGAATCACCACACAAAATTCCATGGTCTTTGTTATGCATGAAGCAAGGCCAGAAAACCTACTGGCTCTGAAAACCTGTGACTGTCTTCAACTAACTCTTTAGTTTCTCCAAATATGTGGAAATAATTTATTCTTCAAAAAGACAGTCCAGCAGGAATGAACAGCATTTAACCAAACACTGAGAAAACTAAAAAGTAAAGCTGGATGAATTTGAACTACTGCATTAAGGAAAAATGCACAACAGGGAAAGCAGCAGCCTACGTGAATTGGTCCTGGAAATACTCAGCATATAGCCCTTAGAATCATAACCAGCAAAAGCCAAAGTACCATTAAAAAGCAGGGAAGAAGTAGAATTGAGTTTCAAAACAGAGGTTAAAAGACTGGAGATTTTTCTGGGGTAAGACCTTTAAAGGCACACAGGTGATTTAAGAGTCCATGTCCTACTTCAGTGTCTCATTGAAAGAGACTCACAGAGCAAGATCTGCCCATACATAAAAAGCATGTATTGATCTACACAGTACATGCCTTGCTGCGCTGAAGGCAGAGCACAGAAACCAGCTGGCCAACCCACCTACTGTTCCCTGCTATGGTACAGATTTGCCCTGAGATGTTGGCAAGCATTCTTCAACTCCTTTGGCTAAGCCTTTGGAAATCTCTGAGTGGAAACCACCACCAGTGTTATTTACCTTTTTAAACTCACAGTTCCTAGAAAGTGAAAGACAAGAATTATGTGCAAGTTAGAGGAAGGAATCAGGAATAATGCAACAAAAAAAACAAAAGAGAGAAATACAACCTGAAGGCTGCAGCTTCCAGAGGATGAGGAAAGTTAGGCTGGCACAGCAGAGCTGTTCAGGAGAGCATCCTTTGTCTATGCCTGTCTGTGTGGTGTGTTAGCTGCTGCTCAGCCACCTCGCATGGCTGCACTAGTCAGCAGAAGGGCTCGTGCAATATGCCTAGTCTGAGTGGTGCCAAGGGACCAGACAGATGTGAGTGAACAGAATCTCAGCTGATGCCTGGGAAGTCCAAGAGAGATGAGACACAAGTGGCTATCAGCAAGACACAGCATGGAGTGCCAGATATTGCAACTGAATTGGCAGTAGCAGGACAGTGCCTAGGATGGACAGCTTTTTCACCCATGTTGTCCTTTCTCTACCAATTGCTGCTCAGTCACCTCAATGGTGGTGCAAGTGCCTACAGAGACTCAATGCCGGCTCCATGCCCATCATTGCTATCAACTTCCAACATTTTTCGTGACTGATGGTGCAGCCATCATTCATCTTTCCTCTCCTGTTCTGCTCCTGTTGTTTCTACAGCTGGCCATACATTTCATGTGGCAAATAAAGCACTCTGGCACTCCAGGTAGCTGGCCTTTATGCCAGAGAGATTGGTGCATGAATGTATTGGGTAATCACTTGTACTCCTTCAGATCTCATGGTAACAAGGGGTTGCGCCTGAACACAGGTGAGGGGAATGAGGCAGTGCCCAAGGGAAACCCTAAATTATGTGCATGAAGCACCATTCTTTCTCATCTTTTGTGTATAGCAAAAAGTTGTCGCTGACCATAAGAGGACTGCATAGGTGCCCTCTGCTATACATGCTTTACTAGCATTTTAATTGGATTCAGTACTGCTTACTCATTGCCCAGCTGCTGTGGGCTGCATGCCAGGCATGACGATCAGGCCCAAGGGAAAGACAGCAATAAGAGCAATTTTTCCACATGTAGTAAGCAACAGCACCTACTCTTCATTAAAAAGAATAATACAAACTTCATTACTAGTTTAATGAAACACAGATACATGGGCCATGCAGATTTTCTCAGATTTGCAAAAATGTATCTAAAGTAAAATTTTGGCCCAAATACAAAGTATTTTCACACAAGTTTCAGGAGCATTTGCTTATTTTGTTCAGGTTCATGCAAACCTGAGTCTATACTAACTTTTTGCTCCCCTCATTTGCACCTTTACAAAGCCATACCTCATGCACAATAATGTCACCTATGATACATGGCATCACTACCTCCTGCCTCAGTAAGTGGTAAACTGAAAAGATCTGCACAGGTTTCAGCAGTGATGAGCCTCAGCCTGTCGAACGGGAGTAGCAGGTGTCAAGTCAGTAGGCAAAACTCAGCATGCTTAATGCTGGCAACCTGTTCTGTTAAGATCCACATTGCTGCTCCCTCCAGTGCAGTGCAGAAGTAAAATATAAAGAACAAATGGAGGCCTAAATAGAAGAAACCCTTTGCTGACCTGAGTGAGACATCTCTGATGACTGCAGCATTAATAGGATGCTGCTGTTCAGAGGGGAAACAGTCAGATGGAAGATGAACATCTCCCAGATGGAATTAGAAGCATCTCAGGCCTATCGATTTTGGTTGTAACCTTTACTGTAAACAGTCCACAGGGGCCTCATCGGCCACCTGTTCAGTGATATTTGCATTGAAATATAGAGCCAACGCAAATGAGAAAATGGCCACAGTTCCTTGCTAAAGCATCTGCTCTACCACGATGCATGTATCTGTGCATCACCAGCAGCAGCACAGGTACAGGTTTTAAAGGAAGGGGTAATGCAGTGGCACTAGCTCTCTCACATGGCTCTGAAACAACAAATGTTCCATTTGTCATTTTGTTGATGGTGGTGGTAGTGATATTATATCATGCAATATTTCACTTTCTAATAATTGCTCAGTTTTATACTGAAATCAGGCTTGCCAAAACCGGGAGGAAAGCCATCTGTGCCTGGAGGATGACTGCCAGAAATATTTGCAATTTTATTTTGCGGTTATAAACCTGCAGAATGGAACAAAGGCAATGCCTAAATAACCTCTTTCACTCAACACCCCCAATCATACAGAGCAACAGACCTAACTCTGAAACAGCTTGGTCAGTCATTACAAAGATGTCTTTATTATTTTTAAAAGTCTTACTCATTTAAGAGTTAAAAATAGCTCTATTGATTATTTGTGAGACTTCAGCAAAACTCTGTCAAGATTCTGAGTTGATTTGAGAGTTAAATGTAGCAAACACTGCCTTTTGAAAGGAGGGAACACCATCTCTCATATATACTTTGCTGTTTCATCTCAGCATTCTTAATAGAAAACAGATACACTACCAGCAACACCATTACTCTCGTTTTGCCTGGGAAATATCAGTGCCAGTCAACTGACCTTCTATTCCCTCATCTGACAGATGCAATAAAAATTATGCAGCTGCAGGTGACACAAAGCTGTAATGGGATAAAAATGTACCTTCCCTTTGTTTTCTTCTCCTTTCAGACAGCAAAGGTGAACCACAAAGTCTGTCTGGTATGTTATCACAACATTTACAAATGTCACAGATTAAAAGTTAGACATGGCCCTGCAGACATTGTCTCAGCTGCCACACGAACACTGCAAAGGCATGTAGTGATAGGACAAGGGTAAATGGCTTCAAACTGGGAGGACGCTGAGGCACTGGAACAGGTTGCCCAGAGAAATTGTGGGGGTTCCATTGCTGGAAGTGCTCAGTGTCAGGTTGGATGGTCCTTTGAGCAACGCGGTCTAGTAGAAGGTGTCCTTGCAAGGGTGTTGGAACTAGATTATCTTTAAGGCCCCTTCTAACCTCAACAATTTAATGATTTCATGATTTTAATATCACCATGTTTAAAGCTCAGGGTAATCACAAATAACTCTTTGCTTTTTGTTAAGGCAAAAAACACTCAAGCACTTATATATGAACCCTGGCTGTACTCTTCAGTACACCTGTCCCATTCACTTGAAATTAAAGTCTCCATGTTTTACCACGTTGAAACAGTAGGGAAATGCAAATCCTGACATTTAAGTCAGCAGTTAATCAGAGCACACTGCTTAGGTGTTGTGCAATTTGATCAGTTCTCCCCCAAATCCATTTATGTAAAAATCGACTCATTAACCTGCCTTGATTTACCTGGAGAGAAATAGCAAATTTTGTCAGGTTATTTTTTCAAATAGCAACCAATCAAGTTTGTCATGAAGTGGTGTGATACCACATCAAACTACATACCTACCCAAAAATGTGAATGAAATCTACATTCTGTAGCACTTCAAACACTCCAGAACATTACCATTTACATATAATTACTCCAGCAGTGGACAACACACTACCCGAAAGTGACAGTCACCACTGCAGAGCGCACCAATTGTTCCATACTGCAACAGTTTAGTCATGGAGGGAAAACTCAGGCCAAACCTCAGCATCATATTCTGGGCAGGGATACTTAGCACAAGGACACAGTGCGGTCAAGCAATCTGAGTTAGGACAGGCAAAAAAAAGGGAAAGGCTTTTCCTTCTGGAAACCTGGCAAACACTTCAAGAAAAATTATGTTCGTACCTGACAGATTAAAAAAAAATCCAGATCAGCAAAGAGTTCTCAATATGTATTTATAATGTTAGCCCCTGATTTGTTTATGAATTAGTTATATCAAGTTTCTCTATACCTTACAGAAAAGCATTAAAGAAAAGCAAGAAATAGATTACAACAAAACAGCAAAATGTCCAAAAATGAAAAATGTCCACAAAACAAATGTAATCCCTAAGGGAAAATTTAAAAATAGTTGTGGATAGACACAGGTAGAAGGAAAAACCAGAAGAATCCAAGTACTCAGAAAACAAAAACTAACTGGGAACATTGCTTCTCCACCTCTGAAATCTCTCTCCCTCAGACAACCATCCACTCCCATGTGCCCACACAGTCATAGACATTTGCCCAAATTTAAAAGGCTCAAATCACAGGAAAGGTTTTCTTGTTAAAACTTTAGAACAATTTCACAGATCTCTACCTTTCATAATTACTCTTCATTGCCAATGCTTTTTTGCTGATATTTTTGGAAGTTTTAAAGGAGTAGAGTAAATCTGACTCTGAGACAGAAAATCTATGTAGTTTGCTTTTCCTCTGAGATGGGCATGATGCTTACAACAATCTAGCACCCACAGCTTGCTAGTAATTGCTAGTTGCAAGTGGCAGACTCTGAGCTTTGCATGAGTCTAGATTCATGCCCAATAAATTCCCAATTTTAAATCATATATAATCCAAGCAGTTTTATGGACAAGCTAATACTAGAAAGTACCCTATCCTCAAGAATGCCTTTTAAGTAAAGAGATTACCTCAATATGCCAACATGACATATTTTCCACTCTCCTCTTCATTCCACCACTTCAGAGTTATGAAGAAGACAGAAGTCATAGCAAGAAGTCAAGAGATACCTAAGAAAAATACAGTTTCCAGGATAGTACTCAGACAAATGATACTATACGTTAACCTGGACATAAGGTTAATTACTGTAATTCAGTGTATTTTAAGGGAAAATGCTATATGCAGGTATAATCAATAAACCTCTGAATACAAAAATCATGATTTCTGTAACTAATACAATAGCTCAAGGTAATTACTGAGGGTCTATTGTTGAGAGGAAACATCACGCATCTGATGTGATTGCATATACAAACTTTGAGGTGGTGTGGGTCAGAAAAGGTAAGAAAAGAGATTAGAGTAGAATGAGCCCCTGCACTACAGAAATACACTACTGACACACCTTCAGCTATATACTGAAGAATACATGCATCCTTACACATTTGTTCACACCTGCTTCTTAGCACAGTGTGAGGGAACTGGAGCAAAATAGAAAAGGAAGTCAAGGCAGCATTGACAAATGCCTGCAGTACAAGTTACAAAAGCAGTAGCTCTGTTATTATTTGCTTCACTTCTTTGGACAAGCTACAGAGAAAAAGGTTCAGTGTAGCAAGAGAGAACAAGCCCACTGAGTATGACTGCCTGAATGGGGCATAATGGATGACCTTCCTTGCAGATCGGAAAAGCCTCTAACCCATTCTCTAGCTCATTGCTACAGCGAGGCAAAGTCATTCTCTTCTGCAGGAAATAACCTCTGTCTTTTTGATACCACATGCAGGGTTTCACAAAGGACAATCCAGACTGTCACCAAGATGAGACCGCAGCCTGTTTCCAGGTCCCACACTAGGACAGGCTCAGCTATGCAGCCCAAAACCCTAAAGCAAGACAAAGATGTTTCTATATAGCTTGTGCTTCCTATGGCTATTTTAGGAATTATTTCATGCATTCAGGTTCCAACAACAAATAATGAGAGACACAGCAAGAGAAGTAATTTCATGGCACCAGCACTCAGCTAACGACTGAAACTAAAGCACTTCTAATATTCCAGATAATTTTATGGAGCTGAAAAAACCTACTTTGTGTGTAACAGATGGATTGCAAGCATTATCCCAGCAATGAAATAACATTCATCAGCATCAGGATGGGAAGACTCTTGCTCTGGGGTTGACTGATGGAAGTTTGACTCTAACCAAAATACCAAGGCTTTCTCAGACAACCAAGGACCTGTTTCCAAACCTGCTCCTCCCCCACACCCTTCAACTTCAGTCTGTAATGGTGGGTGACACAGGAAAAGCAATGATTCATTATCTGACTGCATCTAAGTGAATTCAGCAAAACTGCTTCATGATAGTAACACACAGTAAAGGGTTTTCAACAAGTCTGCCAGGTGTTTTCTAATCCAAATGAATCCTTCCTAGCTTGCCTGACAGAACTGAAATTCCTGTGCAGGAACAAAGAAGATGACTGCATAGCTGACGAATTGCTGCTGTTATTTCTTACTCTGCAGTTCTTCTGCTTATGTGGTTTATATCAAATGCTGCAGAGAGAGTTTCTTCTAACTCTAGGCTGGCCTCCATAATGTGGACATTGAACTGATCAGCTGCTAGGAGCTGATCTACAGCCAAGACCCAAATTCCTGCCAACATTTAGAAAGAAAAAAATCCACAAAAGACATTAGTCCAGAGAATCAAATGACTTTTCAATGAGACTTAAGGCTGTATGCATGGACCGTGCTGAACTCACTAGAAAAGACTGAGGAGATCCACGTAGGCATCAAGATGCGAAGTTCTCAACTGGATTGCAATCTGGTATCCTCCTGCTTGCCCACAAGTATGACCCATGTCTTACAGGCTGTGCTTCCTTGCACAGTCATAGAGCAGTGACTCTCCAGCTCGCAGCACAGTCACACAGCACTTGCAACTAAAGGGCATCGGCTTGTTTTTATGCCAGTGAAAATGCTGACACTGACATCTGCTAAGTTGTGAAGCACTGATTCCCACTGGACTTCAGAAAGTCCTGTAGCTGCTTTACAGCTTGTACCATCTGCATCAGCTCATGCATGAGGTTGCTTTACCTATTTATAAACCTTCGAGTTATAGAGAATTGTATATATTTAACACATTCATCCTCATAAAAGTACACATACTTAGATGAAGACTCAGTTAAATTCTTGCTAACTTTACATGGGGTTTGGGCAAAGTCTCTGATCTAATGTTAGGAAATGCAAATAACCACATCCAAATTCCCTGTGTAATTTGAGGTTATACCTAACCTTTTAAAAGAAGAAATTCTCCTTTTGGTTTTCATTCTTGCTCTCTTAAAGAAAGGAAATAAGATGGTATTGATCATGTTCTACTGTGTTTTGTTTTGTTAAAATCTTCCTGTGAGCAATCCAAAACAGAGATTCTTTGCACATGAGTGCCCCTGTATTCAACATATGCTTGTGAAAAAGTCAATTTTGTAGTGTCTATGACCATATATATTCATACCTTCTGGTATCCTCAAAAACATGACCAATAATGCCAAAAAAGTGTAATATAGTGACTCAGTCATAACAGATTTTTTTGAAGACTTCTCTCAATGACTTGCTGCAACAAAGAGATCTGAAGAACACAATTTCAGGCACTTCTCCTCTTCTGATGGAAAAATGTAGCTTTGAAAGAAAGCACTTAACCTACAAAATATTTTCTAGAAGCTATGAAGGACCCTGTTACCTGACACCTCAGGGTTGTTAGCACCAACTTTTCCCAGACACCAGCCATAGAGGTACCTTGATGAGACAGACCAGAGTTTCTAAATGCGTCCACAAAATTTTCAAAAAGTGAACTTTGCTTAGTTCACTTACCAGCAAGCTATACTTACTGCATGTGAAGTCAGAAACATGTCCAGCCACAGAACAAACAGCACTCTGCAAACATGCAAAAAAAAATTTATGGAAAAAACCGCCAACGAATGAGTATTGAGTGTGTTCTCACATGTTTAAAGCACAGAGGAAAAAAGGTGGGAATTTATTGATAATTTACCTCATTGAATACCAATGCCTACCATCACTCCCTCCTGCAGAGCTAGAAAGCAAATTTTTCTGTCAGAAAATTACCATGTATTTTTTCCCTGGGATCCTAAAAGTATTACTTACTGTCCCAGGCAAGAAGAAACAACCTGCACAGATCTGCATGGAGGAGCATGTAGACAGGAGGGGCAACACAAACCTGTGACTAGCAAGATGAAGTTGCAAACTGGCAGTGCTCCACAATAAAGTGGTTGTATAAAGTATAGGACTGGTTTGTGAGACTGAAAACTCTAATGCCTCCATCAGATAAAGGGTGTCAAGAACTCTTGTATGCTTCGTTTCTGAATCCTAAGGAGAGCCTCACAATCTCTTCCCTTCCTGGAACTTACATGTAGGGTCTCTCTCTCTTATAAAAGGACCTGGCTTTCCTCATGCAAGAACAGATTTGGTTTTCCTAATACCGGAACACATTACTCCCCTTCTTCACACACACCCTTACATTCCCCAAAAGCTGAGAACATTATTTCTGCTGCAGGCTCATAGGGACAGATTGTATCTTTCCTCCTTTTTTGGACAGCTTAAAGAAGATTTCTTGTGCTTTCCATAAATAAAAAGCTAGCACTTGATGTTCAAAGGATGACTAAACTTGGAATATAGTTTTTTAATGCACATTTTAATAAATCTGACTTATCACTTAATTTCTCTTAGCTGAATGTTGGTAAGCTCTGAAGGCAGGTATTATACAAAAAAAAAAAAAAATGGGATAGAGAGGTGTGGTTGCCTTCTCCCAGGTGCTAGACAATGAAGAAGATGAAGAGCAAGCTCCTTCTTCCAGGAGTCCACCAGGCATATTACTTCTTTTTGTCTCATGGAGATAGATCGACTCCCATGCTTTTTCTCAGTCAGCAGAGCTAGGCACCCTCCTTTCCCTTGACCCGCCAAAGATAACTGTTTCCATCAGCCTGGAACAAAGTGCATTGCCCTGTTGTGTGTTCCCCAGGGACGGTATACAGTCATCCAGAAGAATTTTGCCTGACTGGAAATGAAAATGAGGACAGAAATCTTTCCAGCGCAACTTACACTTCAATCTCTTCTCTTGCTCTGCACGTGCAGAAGTACACAAGGTCAAACATATTTGGACAAAAATTCTAAGCCATGCATCCCCAGTTCTCAAGCAGGATTAATAGTACTGTGTAAACTAACATGCACAAACTAGATCTATCTATACAACAGATGAACGAATTGATGATTTCCTACAATAGCAATTTGATTACTGATTGCTACTTTGTCACAAACCAGCCACATATCATCTACAGACAAGCAATGCTCTGCACCAGCTGAAGAAAACTGTACTACACAGCACTGTCAATGCTAACATTTCTATTGCTGGCTGGACCCTCCTATAAACCAGAGGACTGTAAATTACTTTGTCTGCCTTCATTGAAAAAATAAAGTTTTGGCTACAACCCTTATGGCAAAATACTGCTTGGGATAAAAACAGTGCTACCAATAGAAAGAAGAAAGGAATACCTTAATCAGCAGACATTACTGTACTGGAGCTCCTTTTGGTTATTCTTTCCTCAACGTGTGTTTTATTTCAAGAGTGCTAGGTGCTGTGCAATTTTTATTAAAAAAGGTCTTGAAAAGTTGTCCACACAGACAACACACACACATGTGGATAAAGGAGATTTAAAAAAAACATTTGTAGGTACTAGAAAAGCTGTTCCCAACTGCAGTTCTCCTGATTCAAATACATTAGCCTTCTTTGGCCCCATTTTTTCTCTAAACAAACATTTTTGTTACTAAACTGCAAAAATACTGACAGTATTTCTACAGCATAACAGCATCCATAACAGACTTTCAACACCCCAAACTTCTCACATCAACTTTTTGAGCTCAAACAAATGCATTCAACTGCTGACTTCCAGGCCAGTACCCAGTCCTTAAAAACCGAATCATGCACACATCACACAGATGGGATGCATTCCCCAAGACAGAGGAGCTATTGCTTTCAGTTTCAGCAGGGACACGGCTTTGGAGCACAGTTTTGCAGTTCAAGGAGCACAAACATGATGATTCATCTCACTGAAAATATTCAACTCAAAATCATGCTTTTTTTTAGCTTTTCTGTCGTTACCAACTGGTCTGTCAGACAGAAATTTCTTTATGTTATACCTACAAAAGTCAGACATATAACAAAAGACTTGTTATTGAATCTTTTTCCTAATCAGCAGATTTTAGAAACACTAATGATTGAGAAACCTTGTGTAGGATCTGGGAACAGACTACAGAATTAACAACTCAGTCCTGCTTCAATTACCAAGAAGAATGATGCCCCACAAATTGCAGTTGACTTATGAAATATTTCCATAAATCTCTTCCATCAATAAAGTTAAATTATGTTTAATTTCTACACTGAAACATCTGGGCTTAACTAGAATAATCAAATCATCACAACAAATCCAAATTTACAAGCAAACCTCAATCACAATATCTTGGAAAAACTGAAGGTTTAATGTGAAGCAGTTAGCACATTATACAACTAAAAGAATATTGTTTCACTTGATAGTAATTAAGTTTAAATTCCGGTGCAACGAGAAGGAAGATAGCAAACATTAATACTCAGAAGGAAATAGATACAGACAGAAACAGATACAGGGAGACAATGGAAGTTCAGGGAAGTTCAGAGAAGGGAAGTTCAAGGACGCTGAGGGAAGTTCAGGGAAGGGAAGTTCCAGGAAGGGAAATTCCGGGAAGAGAAAGGAAGTTCTGGGAAGGGAAGTTCTGGGAAGGGAAGGGAAGTCCCGCGAAGGGAAGGTGCTGGAAGGTGTGGGAAGGTGAAGGAAGGTGCGGGAAGGGAAGGTGCGGGAAGTGAAGGGAAGGGAAGGTGAGGGAAGTGAAGGGATGGGAAGGTGCGGGAAGGGAAGGTGCGGGAAGGTGGGGGAAGGGAAGGTGCGGGAAGGTGGGGGAAGGGAAGGTGTGGGAAGGGAAGGTGCGGGAAGGTGCGGGAAGGCAAGGCAAGGCAAGGGAAGGCAAAGGAAAGCAAGGGGAGGGGAGGGGAAGGGGAGGAAAATAAAAAAATCAATACTGAAGATAAGAGTGTCATGAGCACTAGGGACAAACAGAAGAAGAAGAGTAATCTCAGCACATTGCAGTTTTCTGATAATGTCAGAGCCTGATCTGGTACAATATGCATGGCAGCAGCAATTCTCTTGGGACTGCAATGCTGTGTAAAGCTTCATGCAAAACACATCACTGATGTCTCTTGCAGACCAGAGAAGCCTAAAGGTCTTTTTTAGCTAACTACTCTAATCCTCCCATCACCTTCTCCCAAACCAACACTTACCATCTTCTTCAACAACAGAAGTTAAAAGCCAAACTACACACTGCTTCAAGGATCTCACCCTTGGTAAAGCTCTGGAATTTTAATTTATAAGTAGAAGTTACTAAAAATAAACTTTATAAAGCTTACTAGTCTGTATTTTTGGTATCCAAAAGCAATGAGGGCTCCTGAGAGACTAGCAGGTATCCGTGAAAAAAGGAATAAACACCACCACATCTTAATCTTGCATTGCTTACCACTCACTCCTCCCCCTCCCCTTATTTTGCTGACAGCAAGATGGACAATACATGAAAATTTGATTCTTGGTAAGCCGAGTAATGCAAATTAGCTTAATGAAATAGATGATTTTGTGTATGTCTCTTTGATACTGATTAAGCCCAAGTATCCACTCAGCTAATTACTAAAGCAATACCATGAGAGCTCTTGTGAAGGTATCATAGCTATACTTCTTTTTTCACTAGCTCATTATTCAGCATTTATTTCTACCTCAGATCCCCCTGTCCAGGCCAGCTTCCAAAGAGCAGGCAGAAGCAGTTAGTAGCTTAAGGTGTGAGTGACATAACATAAAAATCTGCAGTAACTTTACACAGCTTGGACCTCAACATAGAAAGGAGATATGCCTTTGTGCCTCCAGTTTTCAAAGCAGATTACCAGTGTGCTGCAAGGTGCTGCTTTGGCTCTGTAATTATAGCCATCTTAATAATGATCTGTTCAATGTCTGCCTACTGCTGGTGCCCAGTTTAACCACTACGCATTCAGCTGTAGACAACTAGCTATCCTTCCTGTCATTTGAAACATAGGATATGTTGTGTGAAGGCTGTGTAAATGAGCTTCCCCTGAACTAGCTGGCTAATATACTTTTATCTTTTAAAGCTTAAATTATAAAATAGGCCAGTAAAAGGGATAGTGCATTGCCTCTTCCTACAAAAAGATGCTTCACCTCTGCTGCACTAGATGAACAGTTACTCCTACCAAGCCCATACATATATTATTCATTGAGCACCAGCTGTGTGCTTGGCACTGTCCAGACACAAAGAGATGTGCTCCTTACTTCTGGGAAGCTTTTACAGTCTAAAATAGTGGAGTTTGGCGTTCATTCTGCCTGTAGAAATCCCACGGACTTCACTATGGGGAGCAGTTGCAGAAGCAGGTATTATGGCATTTGTAACAGCCAGTGTAGTATCAACTGATAGGTACAGTGAGAGATAACATTCAAGCTGTGTTCCTACAGGAGCTGTGTTTTAGGCCCTGAGGAAACTACGGTGAAGTCTGACACAGAGGGGTTGGAATATACTTGAACATATTATGTAAATGCAAAAAGATGATGCAAAAAGATAATGCAGTGTCCCCAAACCCCTTTGTGCTAATGCTGGCTGAATCTACCCACACCCCACTGCTGTGTGGTTGCTTTCCTAGTATTTTCTCATATTATAATGCTTTCAAGGCAATCCTGATCCAGTAACATCCAATGATGGAAGAAACAATTTGTAAGGACTCCTAGCCAAACACTAGGAGCAAGTCCAGTGTGAGTGAGAATGAGGCATGAATCACCACCACAACATCCAAAACATATTTTAGACTCGAGATGAAATCCTACTCTCAGATTTGTACAAAGATCCCCCACAATGAAGAACAGAAGTGGCTGAAAGTACAGTTCTGCTTACATGTGGTGGATGGAAGAACCTGGAAAAGAAATGGGGAAGAGCAAAGTGGGGAAAACAAGGAAGTAGATCTGAGTATAGGCACTGGGAAGAAGAGAACAAAGACTGTGAAAATTGGGAGCTGGAAGTTCAGGTGGGTGAAACAAGTTAAGGAGAAAGAGCTGCTATGGCATCTGGGCATGGAGGGAGATAAATGATTGGCAAGTGGGAGAAAACAAAAAGTACAAAGATGAGAAGGGTCTTTCAAAATTAATATAGCTGTAAAAAGAGTGTGAGGCAAAAGGACAGATACAGGTGTGTGTAAAGGGATCTCTAGAAATGAAGAAATGCAACTATTGGCCAAGCGAGAAGAAAGGGAAAAGATTCAGAGGATTCCAAAGCAAATGGTAATAAGAAAAGACATCAGTTGGATAGAAGGAAACGAGGAAGTAAGAAAACAGATTGTTAAGGCCACTGTTGTGCATCACGCTCCTTTTCATTTGTAGTCTGTGCTTGGAAATTTGGTCTCTCAGGTGTGTGGCATTTTTGTTTCTTTACTAATATATCAACTTCTTAAACCAATAGAAGTATTCAGAGAGAGGCAAGGACAGAAAAAAGTCTTCTGTGTATTGACTGATGTCATGTAGCACAGGAGGCAATGATGTCACCTTCCCAGCAGCTGGCTCACAGGAATGCTGCGGGTATGAATATGAGGCTACATCAAAACACAGGTTCATGATTTGCATTGTGTGTCTCACTACAGGATAAAAGACAATGCCCTAACACTTTTGTCAGCATCTCTCTGAACAAAAGCCATCTAAACACATTAAAATACATAAAAAACTTTCTTAAATGTACTCTCCCATGTCAGCAATCACTGTATTTGTCTCAGAGATGCAATTTAATTACAAAGGAAAGGGGAAGTAGTATTTAGATCATGGGTGAGAAGACGTGTGGCCCAGCAAACAACAATATCACTCTTGTGCGGTCTGAAAACCCTGGAGACTTACTGAGCCAAGGGAATTGTGCCTATGCATCAGAACTGTCCTTATGCTTCAGAGATGAAGGATTTGGTGTCTGGGCCCAGCTCCCTGTGTGTATCCATGTGTGCCTTGATTTATATAGTAATCGTGTCTGTTGCCTGTAGTACTGGGACTTGTTATAAAAACACAGGAAAACATCCTCCTGCAGAACACTATCACATACTGCAGTCAGTAGCTTCCTTGGAATGGACTGACAAATAGCCCATAAGGAGGAAGAAAAGAATTCTAAGCCTCAAGGTACAATAGAAGAACAGCAAGATGAGAAGGACAGAAGTGGGGGAGAAGAACAGGCAGCGTGAAGGGAAGCTGTAAGAAATAAGAGAGAGAGATTGGATATCTACAGAAAGCCCAACACAATATGTACCTAACCTGCCTCCTGAGACTTGAATGGTAGATGAAGGTAGATGAATCTAACTGGAATAGACTTACAGTTTCATACAGCATTCTTCTGAATGTTTCCCATGAAACCATTCTAAAACCCTCATCTTCAGGGTTGATTTAAAAATTGTAACTCAGCTGTTGCAATTTGTATCGGACTTGAATTTGGCAATCCCAGACATCAAATCAATTCCAACTGAGAAGCGGACCTACAATGCTCCATTTTACAGCCTGAAATTGTACTTTCAAGGGTTTAAAACATTTTCTACACCACTAAAAAGTGAAAAAATAATTAGGTTAATTTTTAAAATGAGAGTTCAGTTTAGCTCTCAATAGACTGTAGAAATATTTAAAAAGATACAGTCAAAAATACAGAAAATTCAGTATTTTTATTCTCAAAAACAAACCAACCCTCTCAACCCCCAAAACCCCAAATCAACAAACAAAGCACAGATATTTAAGACAAGAACATTTAAATCCTTTGATGGTTGCATGTCACTTAACAGCCAGCCATGCTGTTATTGAACTCATTGCTTGCTTGCACACAGTCATTCATTAATTTCCATGCATTTTTAAAAAATTGTGTCACATTCTAACGGGGTTGTATCTCCAATATAAAGCACAAAAGTTAGTATTCCATATGGCAAAGATCAGGAGCTGTGCACTCTTACACTGTCAAACTGTTAAAAATATGCAAACAGTAGGTCCGCATCCTGAAAAACATAGGCAGACAAAACTGCCATTTAATTTAGTAGAGTCAATGGGACTGTAGCCAGCAAGTCAGACCTTATGAAATTAATATTCTGCACTAGCTAGGCTGTGAGTTTATGTTATAAGATGTGTCGGGCAGTGTGAAACGCAACATACCAAATTCAGCCTCACACAACCCTACAGCAGGAACATTCTGTTTATGTATACGGAAACGTTACTACTAAACAAGCACTGGAACCACTGAAGTCTGGCTTGTAGGAATTTGTGTCCTGATGCTGTTGTCTTTAAAAGGCCAGTTAGCCACATGCCCTTCGCCTCTCTGAAGCCACTCTTTCACCTGCTTGCCTGATTTTGGGAGAGGCCTTGGAAAATTACTATCTTGCAAGCTGAGCTAAGTCAACCCAAAAATTCACAAGTTACTGGGAGCTGACAACTACCTATGCACAGACAAAATGATCACACAAACCTTGTTTCTTTAGGAAGCCAGACTAAAAATATAGCCATTCGCATTAATTATTATGAAGAATTTTGGCTCTGAACTACAGTGGAAACTGTATCCTTAGTTGCACAGAGACAAATTTAGGGATGGAAGATGAATGAGGCTGAGCTTATCTCTGATCCCCATCCCTTGCAGATTTCAAACACTTTCTTCATCCTGTCCTGACACAGTTGTTCATACTTAATTTGAAACAGTTGAATTTCCTGTTAACTCGTAAGCAAATAAAGCAGCGTCTCCACCAGCGCTGCAATCCCAGCTTGGCTGACTTTAAATAGATGAACCTGACCAGATACTGGCCATCAGATCAGCAAAGAAACGGCCATTGTGTGAGAGATCCACACCCCACGTCAGGGAGCCAGACAGCACATTATCCATCACAGCCTCACCTTTAGTTTTGAAGAGTTGGTTTTGGAGGATGAGAAACATGGACCTTCATCATTTTGGGAAAAGGGTCATCATGCATAAAACACAGAAAAAATGCTGGCAAGTAGACAGAAATTTGTTACGTATTTACAAGGATTGTAACGGGAAAGGTATAAGCAGAATAAATACCTCAGCTCTCCACATAGAGATCTGGCAGATCCCCAAGCCCAGCTTCTCCTGAAAAGCTCAATGTGTCAGTGTTTCCTGCAGGTACTACTTCAGTGTCGATAGCAAGATGTTCTCAGCAGCAGAATAACAGCTGCACAATAGGAACAGCAACTGAATGGCTGAACAGCTCTTTTTACAGGCATGGTGTGAAAAAAACCTGGTGCTCTTTTGTGCTTCACAAAGCCCCTGCTTTGCTGACTCCAAGTTCAAATCTCACGGGCTATTAGGAGAACGAAGAAGGACAATGCATTAATATGCATGATAAAAAAGAATGTGCTCTATTCTGGAAACCAAGCCTGCACTAGAAGCTGTGTTATGTCCTAAATACCAAGGCAGAAGCTGCTTTCATGTCAATCAAAAGGTATGTATTTTGGCATGTAAGGATCACGTATTTAGTCACAGTGTAACTCAAGCCTGATTTTCATGATGAGGTGCTAAGTGGAGTGTTTTCCCCTTACCTGCGTTCCCCAACAGGGGCAAACACAGGAGATACAAAGCTGTCACCAATTGGTGGTCTTGCAGCTTACTGTTTAAAGGTTGGGAATTGTGTGATTTTTACCAGTTCCCATTTTCTTCCACCAAAAGAATAAATCATAGCCAGATAACTGATAGGTGAAATTCCCTTAAGATTGCTGAGTTGAACTCTGTGTTAGCAGACAGTTAAGCCACTGCTGAGTGGCTTTGAATTGCCAGTGAAGAACAAGAAGCAAAACAAAATAACATATCAGAAGAGAAAAGCAGAACAGAACTGGAGTGGCTCTTCAAAGTAGAACACTACCAGCTAAAAAAAATACCAGGTCTCAAAAGTGCCAAAAGTTGGTGTTTGTGGGGTTTTTCTTGTTTGAGTTTGTTTTTGTTTGTTTCTTTGTTGTTTTTTTGGGGTTTTTTATTTGGTTGGTTTGGGGTTTTCCATTTGGTTTGCGGTTTTGTTTGTTTTCTGTTGGGTTGGTTGGTTTCGTTGGGGGGGAGGGGGGGTGTTGGGTGGTGGGAAAGGTGTTCTTTAACATTCTGCTCTTAACATTCAAAGCCAGTTTTTGCCCAGGAGAGGAATGCCAGGCAGATGTGCCCAGTTAAGGTTGAGCAAGATATGGGTGGTTCACCAGTAGCCACCAGTCCACCAGTACATTAGCTCATCTTTGGCTCCCCTGTCCCAATTTCACTTAAGAATATTTAACACTCTGCTGAGAATTCCAGGATTGCACAAGACCTCTGTTCATGTATTTGCAAATCAGGGTTGCAACGTTGTACCTGCTTCACAAGGAAGTTATAAGCTTCCATTAATTCCTGTAATGTACTTCAAGATGATCAGATAAAGGATGCCAGGCAAGAATATGACAATGCTATTGTGCCTTGGGAAACCTCCCTTTTCCTAGCTAGCACAATTCTACATTTTCCCTGCTTAATTTTAATCTCTCTTAGCCCTTGGGCTACAGATTACTACTCTGTCTCTAAATCGAGGCCAAAAACTTTTTTGCAAATATATTTCTACCAGCAAAGTTGAGTCAGTGTCGAAGTTTTGAGTGTAAACTACAAGAATTCAAACATGCCATGCCAACAGCAATATAAAAATTCAGTTCCCTTACCTCTGCTGAAAAACTCTTTACAGAGCTCTCTAAAAGATGACAAAGTGCTTGAAGGTCAACAATTGTTTTTGTGCCATATGGGCTGAGGGTTGAACATCCCTATGAATACTTGTAGAGATCTGGGGGTGGGGCAGGTGCAGGTGCAGGCTGTAGTGAGAAAAAACCCAGCAGTAAAGGAAAACTTGAATTACATGCTGGCCTTGGTGAAGCAAACTACTAATTAACTGAAATTAGCTGAGTTTACTGGAAGTGAAACCAGGCAATGAAGTCCTTCTGTCTATCAATCTTACAAAAACAAGGTGTCCATTTTGAGAAGAAAAAGAGCAACTGCAGAGAGATTTCATTTGAAAGCCAAAATGTTCTAAATAAATCATTTGTATGATCATACATAGTACGGTCACACAAATCATGTGACACATATATTAAACAACTATATATACTAAAATATAGTTGAAGTAACTGCTACAAAGAAGACTGTCATGGACACAGGAAAGAGTTAATTATTATATACTGAAGATGATAATCCACCCACATAACTTTTGTCTTCCAGCACTTAACAAATTATTGTCATCACAAGTTCAAACACTGTAGTAATTCTAACATATTTGATGCTATCTTACATGTGGCTAGATATCTGGGACAGGAAATGCTCTAAGTTCTCTAAGTCATAAAGAAGATTGAATTATCCACATGGGAATTCTCCCTTGTAGCTGTATCACACCCTTGTTGACAGAGTTTTTATTGCTTTCTGCAACCTCCACTAAAAAATTAGTGCTCTCTTATTTCAGTGAGTTATTTCACTCTTCCAGGTTTCATAAAACCCCTTCAGTCTCAAGGCAGCATTCAAAAATGTGCAACAAACCCTACTCTGGTGGAGTGCAGAAAGTGCTTTTGATGGCCCAGAGACACTGAGGACAACTTCAGCCCTCACTGACATTTGTTCACTGACATGGTGCTCCTTTCAGCAGAACAAAACAAAGGACTTCAAGCTTCAATTTACCAAAAAATACACAGCCCATTAGTCCCAGCAAAGAATACCACACTAGCAGTAGTGAAAACTGTGTAGGAACGCTCCCTGTTTAAATTCTCTTCTGCAGCAAAATTCCACATTAGGTTCTTCCCACTGCAGTAAAAGGTTCTTTCCTAACTGCCACCAGGCTGACTCATACTAAACAATGGTATTGGCTTCAGAGGTATAATTCCTGACTTCCTCTGCTGTGAGAGTGAAATAAATTACAACATGCTTTTTACTAGAATTCAATGGACAGCTAAACTCCATGGTTCCCATTAGAAACCATACATTTTTAGCCTTCGCAGTGCTTAACAACATGGTGTTTTGCTAAGCCAGCTATGGCCTTTCCCTCTGAAATAAAAATATATTTAATGCATATTGTCTATTGCCCTCACACTCCAATTAATTTGCTATTTTTCTCTTTGCCTAAGGAACTGAAAAGCCTGATTTAAAAATGGCTAAGGAGAACACATAAGTATGAAGAATTCCTTTTTTCAAGAGTCCTTTTTTCGCACTCACGAAGGTCATGGCATTTCCCATATCAAAGAACTTTCAGAGTAAATTAATTTAGCTTTTTTTTCTGACAAGATTTCTACTTCATTCTTTGCTTCTTAAAAAGTTCAGTTTTCCAGTTACAAGGCTCCCTTCTCAAGACTTTCTGCACTCATATTTGTTGACTCAACTTGTGATGAATAATCAACATGTTAAAACAAGCTGATAGATCTGAGTTTCCATAAATCCAAGCAGTGTGACTAGAGACCTATCTGAGTTTATGTGGTACTTTTATTTATTTGAAGATTATAAAAAGTTATGAAGATGAAATAAGGAGAAAAGCACAAGCCTTCACCTTTTAGCAAAAAGTTCTTTTGAAGGCAATGAAGGTGGTGACAGGTTCGAAAGAGCGCCAGCCGCAACTGGCACAACTTTAGAGTACAAGAGGGTGTGCTTGTTATTTTTTTCTGGCCAGACCTGAGTAACTGTATCTTGGATACACTACTTGTTAATGTACTGAAACAACCCCTGTCACTAGGGATTCCAGCTGGACTGTTTTCTGGGATCCACTTGCAAGCTGGACCTGGGACATCAAAGGTCATCAGACTCTTTCAGTTTTTCTCATCCTCCATTTCTCTTTCCCTTTTGAGAATTTGTTTTCAATTGAAGGGTTACCTCCATCTCTGCTTTCATCTTTGTCCATCCTTAAAATCAACAGAAGAAACTGCAAGCTGTGTACATACCAGAGTTAATACAAAAATGCTTAAACTACTACTAGGCTTTCTAAACCAGGAAGTAGTATATACTGCCCTTAGATACACACAACCGATGTGCGCACTGGTACTTCTTCTGAATTCCAGCTTTCAGAGCAGGGGGGAACACAGCCTTGACCCAGATGTGAGCAAGAAGAGATGGATCTGCATCAGAGGCAGTTCTGCTGCCAGTTCAGAGGTCTGAGAGCACAGACGGGGAGTAATGAAGGACACCCCTGCTATTTCATCCCTGGATAAATCTACATGTTCAGAACAGTCTTCCAAGAACCTGGAACAAAATCACAGTTAGTGAGAGCTTTTTCACTGACCTTACAAGAACAAGTATTGGTGTCTTGCTGTGAGGCTCGCATTTATACTGACGCCAACAGGAAAGCACCCATTTTTCTTTAAGATGAAGAACAGGAAAACACCCATTCTTATAAGATGAAGATATGCTGGTGGATAGTTCTGCCTATTTTGTACATAAAGTCCATAACCTGAACAAAAGTTGAAAAAGATGCAAGTCTTGCAGCTAATCATGTAGTCAGATCTACAGATGACTGGTTCCTCTGACACTCATTTCCAAACACATACCATAGCTAACATTTTCTCTTGCTGCAAGAACAGGCATAATTAAAAACTATTTAACTACCAAAACACCTCTTCTAGTGATAATTATTTTTGTATTAGCAGGTTAATTATGAAATTATTTTCAATGATACAGAAAAATGAACACAAGCCTTTCCTTCTATATAACAGTAAATTTTTGGTTTAGTGGTAGTTGCTCGTTGGGAAAAATTAAGAATAAGCTGCAACTGGAACTCCACTTGAAATCCTGAACCCCATCCACATCTTCTTTACATTTACATAAATAATGCTTCATTTCTATGCCGGGCTTATTATTTTCAAAGAAAGTATATTTATTAGGATTCAATAAATAAATTCTTGTCTTCTCAGGGATCTTCTAAACTCAAGGGACACAGGTTTTCCTCCAAAACTGATCCTACAATGGCTCAAAGAACCTGACGATCAGATGAAGATGTTCTCACATACTAGATACAAGGGCAAATAATTAAAAGGTAAAGAGTCAGAAATTAAGCAAAAAAAAAGAAGAAGGAGAAGGCAGCACTACCGCAATCAAGATATAGAGAGAAAGGCAGTTGCAATTACGGAGGGGAAAGGAGAAGGCTTGAAATATGAAACCTGAGGAAGAAAGGATTTGGTTGAACTGTAGTAAATATTAGGAGCTTGTTGTACTGAGATACTGAGAAAAGTCAAGATAATTGAAGAAAGATGTAAATTCAAAGATAATTCTTAAAACATACTAATCTTCCAAGCATGCAGAGTTAAGCTGTGGTAAGACTACTTCAGAATAAGATAATTCATGCAGGGGTCAAGGCACTTTAATTAAAACCTAGTTGTACAGAATGAGACTTACCTACCTATGTCCTGGAGAATTAGCACATGGCGACATACAGAAATGGAGATATAAGAAAATAAGACACAGAGAAAATAGGAGACCTGAAGATATAAGAGACCTGTAAAAGTTTGTTTGGCAAAATAATGGTATGACTCCATCCTAACCAAGGAGATCCTCATCCCCTGACAACCCGTACTCAGTTCCTCCAAAACCTGCACGTGTGTTGCTGGTAAATTGTAAGAACTTATTCTGCAGATTCAGGAAGAGACTACATCCTAGAAGGTTCCTGTGGATGTGAAGATCACATAGCCTGATGTGACTAATCAGCTGGATATCCTGTGCATTACTACAGGAAATAATGAAAGCAGCAAAGGCATTTCAAGTAAGAGCACAGGATATTTCACCTCCCCTGTTCCTGTTATTTTTTAAATTTAGCTGAGCAAGTAAGAGCACAGAACTTTGACATGCAATGAACTGTCTCTTCACACACAAACCCACTTCAATACTGCCAGCAGAAGTTTGGAAGTACCACTAATTCATTCCCAGCTACCCATGTGACACCTGGACACACAAGTTGTTTGTTTCTCTTGTTCCTTTCAGAAAAAAAAAAAAAAAGTTGGTTGTTTTTTTTTTTACTGTAAATTACAAGACCTCATTGAACAAATAAAACAAAAGTTCCTTCTCTAAAGTAACTTGTGGAATTCTCTGATAAGGATACAAGCCGGTACAAACAACTGCCTGATGTGGGGTAACCCTTTCCACCATTTCCAGCCAGTCATGTCTGGAGACTCTATTTACCCTGATAGAAGATGGCTCCAGACCTATCAGCAGACCATTCAGTCCTGTGGAGTGCAGGTGTTGTACTCTCTAAGGCATGCAAAAATGCATGCCTGGCAGTTTAGTATGACTTATGTGCAATGAGTAACAAAAATAAAAAATATGTTCTAAAATTAAAGCGAGTTGAAAAAGAAAACAAGGCTAAGAAATATTTCCTTATCCCTTCTTGTTTCACAATGAAGAACTTTTTCTGCTTTTGAACCACAAATTACCAACAGCACTTTTTTGTCCAGCTCATGGAGGTTTTCTGGTTCAGATCCTTGCAGCATTTTCATCTGGGCTCTGAGGGTAAACTGGACACAGATTTCTGCTGCCGAGCTGCGACAAAATTATTTTCAGAAAGAGAACTGTCTGATGTTGGTGCAGAGCTGCCAGGTTGTATCCTTAACTATTGTTTCCCAAAACACCACTGTATGGGAAATAAAGAAGGCAGAAAGGCTGTGAACAATGCCTCTTTGTGTTCTACCGATTTCCAGGAATAGTACGGCCGGCCCCAGGCTGTGACACTGTTTTCACACACCTCTCTCCAGCACATCCCCGAGCCAGGCTTTCATAACCAAGGGCTGCTCTAAGGGGTTCTCATGCCAGATGTCAGGTTTCTGCCACTGTCGGGAATCTTACAAGCTGTTATGGGCAATGGGAACTTTCTTTTATAGAGTCTGCAGTAAAGGTCTATAGCTTCTCCCACTCCCTTCAAACCTTGAAATTACAGTATTGTTACTTCTCTAAAGGAGGCATTTGAAAGCACTGAAAATTAGCTGTGTGAGACTGGGTTGAATAACACCTTCTAACCACTGTGAATTCCAGTAGGAAATTAATTCCCACTAACTGATTTTATTTAAAAAGTGTTCATATACTACAATGGTTGGCTAAAAAATGGTTTCTATCTGAAGAGGGAGGTTTTTTTCAATGACAAGAAATTATCAAATATTTGGTCTTCCTGCAAGCAACAGAAATACCATTTAGCATCATATAAATATATCTATTTTATCTGAAAACTCTATCTTGTTCTTGAAAACATGTGCAAAATCTTAATATCCCTAACATCCATAAATCTATCGGATTAATTTCTGAACATTACCAGGAAATACCTACGTTTACAGTTTTTATACTCCTTTTCAACTTCTCTATAGAAATACTCAAGTCGATAAGTTCATTTCCTGGAATATTCCATAGGTCCAACAAGCATTGTTTTGTGTCAGCTTCGTATTTAAGGTAAAACAACAGTGCCTACATCAAACAAGGGAGAGAGTGTTTTACAAGACACTGAAAAGCAGTTTTTTGACTCTGGCAGATCCTTATGATGACAGAGCCATAAAGGTTCTGCATAAAATCACCAAGCCACTACTGGTAAACCCCTGCACACCGAGCTGTGAGGATGCTTCTCCTATTTCTGCATTCCAATGCCTACATACAGTGGGGGAAAAATACTGTTCCTTGTCAGCTTGCACTACAGGAGCACCTTGCTGCTGTGGGCATGGGGCTGCTGCAAATTCATTCACCAGACAAATTTACTACACCAATTCCCAGCTCTTTAGAAGTTTGTTTTAGGGGTGTCATTGCTAGATGTGCTGGTGACTGTGGAACAACCCTCAGTCTATCCACTTTTTCTATTTTTTCCTCAGTCAGCCCTTACTTAGAAACTTTAGTTCCTACTTTCAAACATAATAGGATTAGCAATAAGATACAAGTTCTGAAATTATTATTTATTTTAAAAAAAAAGGTAACCTGCAGATGATACTTCTTTTCCCAGTGACAGTCTAACTGCTGATGACAAATTTCTTGTAAAAATTTCAATAACCTAACTGCAATGTTACTGGTCTCATATACTACATGAGTGGCAAAAAACAATTTCATGAGTCACAGTGTTTCCAATTTCCCTCTTGTGTTGCCCTGGCACTCCTGAATTTTTACAGTCATTCTAAGAGTTTCTTCTCAGAAGTACAGACACATGAAAAGACCCCCGGAACTTATGATGCTTTTTCTTGTTTAATTTTTCATTTAAATACGCAAAGCAGATGCAGATGTCTGTTTGCATTTTTCAACCATCTGCTTTAATAACTAGCTACAGGATAGACCCTACACTGACCTTGTTCTCCAGACACCGAGTATATGGATAAAGCTGTTTAAAATACGACTTAAATCCAACGACTGATTTGCAAAAACCAGGCCTGAAGTGTGAAGGCACACTATTAGTTTCACACACTGTCTGCTCACAGGGAATGTATCCTTTTCCTCTCTGATATACCTAGCAGTGAATGAACAGTAACACCAACATTTATAAACTCTTTACTTCTTTATTCACCAAGTCATCTTCTGTTTTAAGAGGCAGTTGACAAAGGCATACACATTTTTGAAGATAACTTGAGAATCACTAGACGATGTTATTGCAATGTATATTTAGATCTTTAAAGAAAAGTTTTCCTGTGTGCCGGTGTTGCTAACCCCTGTAATTTTTTATCACAAGGCTATATAAGATTTTCTTCCATGCTCTGGCTTCTGAAATCAAGATATTAAATGAATTTTTCAGGAGTGAAAAGTCTTTGATCCCACAGGATATGTTGCAAGCTTCCCTATTTCATCGTTTTGAATACCTGATCAGGAAAACTTGGTAACATCATGTCTCTTCACATTTCCAGAGACTCCAGAGAAACAACACTTGTATGAATGTTACGAAAGACTTTGCGACGTATTTTATAAACACTGATCAGAGACCCAGGTTAAGGAATTCAAATCGCTGATAGAAATGAGCTTCCCAAGTACCACTTCTTTCAGACAGAAGTGAGTTTCTTCTGGCCCTGGGGAGAGCTCTGTGCAACCCAGCAGAGCCCAGCAAGGGGTGGAGTGGGTTGAGATGGCAGCACCAGATGGGCTGATTCTGCCTGATGCCAGTGATTCGATTCGTGGGGCTTTTGCATCAACAGAAGCTACAAGACCCATTTAAAGAAAAGATCATTGCTGCTTATTCTTGCAAGCACAAAGTACAGGTCTGTGGCCTGCCCTGACCTTCGAAAGCATCCTGCAGCTTACAGTGCCATCAGGACTGCTTGAATATTCAGAAGTTCTGAAAGTCATGACACCTCCCTTAAGCCTCCACAAATGCAAATGAAGCTAAACCATGAGAGCAAACCCCTGGAGAAAATAAAACCCTGTATCTGTAAGGAAAGAAAAATTATCAAATATATCTCCAGTAAGGCATTCCCTTCAGCATTAACCTTTACTATTAAGCAAAATAATAAAACGTATAGCTCCCTAGTATTTCCATTAAGAATACAGAGCAAGCAATTAATAGTGAATGTCTTAATGTCCCTATATAGAAAAGAATACTTTTCTCTGTTTTGAAGAAACTGGACAATATATTTAGTGGTCAGCACCAAGTCATGATTATTGAAGGGATCTGAATGGAAATAACTGTAGGCACAGTGCCTTCCCTGCCAGTCCAGTTTTCCCATGTACAGGTAGAAAAATAGGTCTCAGATAATTAACTCACGTCCCTCTTCTCCATAATTGTACAAAGAAAAATTATTTAGCCGCATTTCCATTTTACTTTACAAAGTCTGTATCAGTCCTCATACACCCAATATTAATGAACTGCCAAGAAATAGAAAGCTCATCCTATGTAACATAAACATACCCTTCAACACCTTTCACAAATTTTAATGTCTTCAGGTTTTCGTAATCTCAACGCAATTCATTCCTACTATCAATTTCTGAATTTGCAACTTTCTTACAGGGAAGACACAAAGGTAAGCAGCACTTGTTTCCATCTAATCTCTGCAGGAGCACCATCGAGCCTGATGGTTGCCACACCCTTAGCAACATTTACGAGGACTGACAAAAGGTTACAAAAGGATCTGCTCTCTCAGGTATTACTTGATACTGCTAGACCTGCAGTCCTTTAATTCTTAGTCTTGAAATTAGAATCATGAAGTTAACTATGGGAAGCCAGAGTCATTACACTGTATGGAATGTCCACGGAAATTACTGTGTTCCCAAGGTGGCTGATGGTTACATCAAATTTCCCTTTATTACTTTGTTGCCTGGTTCCAGAAAAGAGCCAGAATAGTAACACTGTATTTTTTTCATTCAATCTGCATACAGAACTCCACCAGAAAATCTTCAGCTGAACAGCAGACAAAGGCACATATCCAAATCACTATGTATCATCAGAACACTGGAATGGGGATACTGGCCATTATGAGCAGAAGTTCACCTACCCTGCTATCCCATCTTTAGCAACAATCACGAACAAACCTCCAGAAAAGAGCCAAGAATAGGAGCATTACTGAATGCTTGTAGCATTTCACAAATTTAAACTGTCTTATGGCTTCGTGCCATTTCCTACATATTTATGTGAATATACAAATTTAGTGCTTTAGTTACCTCACGTCTGTCTACAGAGGTGGATAAAGAGGGGAAGAAAGGAAAAATCTGTAGCTAATTAAAAATTCTAAACCTTAACATGACCCAGTATGGGTGTTTTTTTAGGGACATTAAGGCTATATTTCTGGTACCTATGTAAGTCACATGGCTAGGAGGCAAACAGCATGTTTCTCCTTGGAGGTATAGAAATCTCTGTCTCTGCATACTGCAGAGCACTGATGCTTGATAGGGAGCAGTGAGTGAGCAGGTACAAATCACCTGAGGGTCCAGCCATCTGCCTCTCACCCTATCAGATCAGAGGATCTCAGCTTTAAACCTATTTCCTGCCTCAGCAAAAAAGTGTATTTTACCCTTGGCAGATGTACACCGAGGTAGGACACTCTTCATTTGCTGGGTAAAAAGTCAAGCTTCCTATCTCAGACTGGGCTGTTTGTTTGGGTTTTTCCCTCCTGTAAGAAATATCGTCTACCCAAAGCTGTTCAAAAAGGTTGAAATGGTCAAAAGTAATCTTGAAGAAGAATTAGAAGTACATGTAAGGTGGTCAAAAGTGTGTAATAAATGCTATTTAACTTCTGACTGTCATTCATCATGGTTGTCACTGAGCACATGTGGCATACACAAAAACATTTAAAAAAGCCCTTCCCACACAGCTTTTTTTTTTTTCTTCTTCTTCTTCTGAATTATAATTTGGTCTGGATTGAGTTTTCTTTTTTTCTTTTTTTCCCCCTTTTTAATTTTTTTAAAATTATATTGCATTATCTGGCTTAGAAAGAATGAAATAGTATTTTACAAACTTTATTTAAATGTTGATAAAACATAATACAAACTCAGCAATTGCTTACCATATTTCTTCCCTCAGGACCACCCTGAAATCCTAAACAAGTCAAAACAGCCATACTGAGAATAAATACCAAAGACATTGCCAAATATGCCTTTCTATTTAATTAGCAGACAAGCTCATTAGCAGAAAAGCTGTATAGGAGAGTTTGCCTGCAGCCCTTGCTGGCATCAAGGACTGCAGAGAAGTAGGTTGTAGTCACACATGCAGAAAGCCAGCCAGTGCTGGCAGCAACAGCAGTAGATGGCAGAGCTGGGGACAGGGATGTCTGTCCTCTAATGCAGGTGTAACTCTGCAGCACACTGTGATGAGAAGTGAGATTTGGCATCTTTGGGGGGCACCGAAGCAATGGATTCACCAGCACAGAGCACAAGCGGTAGAGCACATCCCTGCTCCGCACCAGCTGGGAACATTTTCTGCATGCGGGAGGAATGGGTGGGAAAGACAGCCCTTGTCTACAGTGTGTGGATACTGTCTTGTCCCACAGAGCACCACATGGTGAATAAACCAACACAGTTACGAGTGGTAAACAAACACTACCATCAGAAAACATATGCAATATCCGTGTGCGTAGGAGGGGATGACTGTCTGCACCTAGTCTGCACAGTGTAAGGGAATAGCTCACAATGCAGCCTCGGCAGCCTGCTTCTGGGTCAGACGGCCTGTCACTGAGCAGCACCATTTATTACTTGGTTAGATTTTAGTACTTGTTCAGCACAAAGCAACTAATACTCACAGAGTGCTCCAGGAACTGAAAAGACTATTTGTCTAAACTAAAGGCAGTTCACTGCAGCCTCTTCAAGAAGGAGCGTGTCCATGTTATTACTGCTGGGTTGTTGTCCAGGACATCTTAGTTTAAATTACCAACAAAATCTTCAATTACAGTAATTTGAGGATTTCTTCAACCCTTTTCTATTGAGAAAATAAAATTTGGAGTACTTGTGGAGTCACAGCTGCTACTAATCAAATTTATTTAAGAGAGTAATGTGAAACAGCATGTTTACGTGACTTCATAATCACAGAAGAATTAAATCAGTTTTACAGAGCATTTATTTGAAATGTTCTGTACACAAACTTTGAATATAGCAGGGAATATTTCCCTTGCAGTTTAGATTTGATTTCACTTCTGGAAACCACTATAAAAATCCTGCTATCTTGTGGTAGGGTTCTTTATTTATGCTCGGTTTTAGTTTTAAAACTTGTGACAAACACCAGATTGCTCACGTTCATCATGACACAGGCAGAGTCACTACACATCCTACCCTGCCTCCTGGTACTACCCTCCAGCATAACACACTCCTGGCTCACTCTGGAGTGGCCTGCTCAGCAGGTTTCCCCTCTGTAAGCATCCAGGTCTGGAACCAGAGAAGGGGCTTTGAACTTCGCATGCCTCCTGGCACATCTGCAAGTTACAGCCGCAGTGTCACAGTCACTTCTTAAAAGGATGATACTTGCACTGATGTTACTCTTCCCATACTGCAAGGATCAGCCCTGTACTAGTTGTCTGTACAAAGAAAAGTCCTGTTCATCTTGGCAAGAATTTTGGATCCAGCAGAGACCTGGAAGCCTTCTGCTTCTAGAGCCACCAGTTTCTCCCTTTCCCTTGTCCATTCACAAATCCTCTCTTTTAAAAAACACATGCTGCTAATTTTTAGAAAGGTATAATATACCAAAAATCTAACTTTTAGTGCCTTTAACCTCTGTGTTCACCAGATTTTTTCTTCTCCAATAAGTCTACCACCTGTTTTTCTGAACAGTGCCAGGTGCAGGGATTTTTTTAAAGGAAGCTTTACTAGTTCAGTGGAAACTGGCCAAAAGCCATGAACTTGTTCCAGGCAGCTGACCAGCCAGCTGCAAAGGGTGATGCCAATGCCCTTTCCTCATGACTAAAACATGTCAACTCACCACAGGACTGGCAAGAAGATCACACAGCCTATTAGCAACTTCTCTTGAAACACACATATTGTAACGCCTCCTTCCACCTCTTTCCCCACGCCATAGTACAACTAAATGGTTTACTGTCCTTGTTTTTAATCTCTTGTTTCTGCACTGCTATGTGTCAATCTCTTTTTCCCACAGAAAAAAAACCACTTCTCCGAGCCAATCTCTCAAAATCATTGGCAATGATGGAAGACCTTCCTTACCAATAGTTTGTGAGAGAAGTTAGAGTCTCACGAGATTTCTGAGGGCAAGGAGAAACCTGTGGGGATGGAGAAGAATTACATCTGGACTTTTTTCCTCCTCTACCTTCCAAATTCTATGTGAAGGGTAGAGAAATCAGGCAGAGAGATAAATGATGTCACTTCATCTCCCATGTGCCACCTGTTTTTTCCACTCCAAGCTTCCTATATACTTTACATAGTGACAACCCATCAGAAAGGAATCATCCCATGGCATACTGCTGTTTTGTAAGGCAGAGACCATTTTCACCCTGCCCTGTTCTCCTCTATTTTGGCACTTCAGCTATCCCTCTGTACCAGTCTGACTATATACCTACAACTAGTCCCTTAATACATCTCTTTCGAGAAATCCTCCACTTCTCAGACTTGACCTCACAGTTACTTTCCTTGCCTCCTATAACCATGTTTTCCTTAAAAGTTACTCAGACATATCTGTGTTTGTCCCATCACTCGTGGGGGCAGCTGGGAGTTAGCAAGAGCAGTATGGTACCACAGCTGCATCCACTCATAATGCCAAGTTTTTTGGGTTTCTTGTTGACTTAGTCTTTATGTTATTTTTTCAAAGATAATGTTTTTGAGAGATTACACATACCAAAAGCACTGGTATGGCTCTGTAAATTTAACTTCAACCTAGTTAACTGGAACCATCTGTCAGAAACAACTTTTTCATTATTAAAATACTTTGAAGATTCAGTCAAAAAAAAAGTGGTCAAGACAAAGTGATACCTCAACTGTGACCATCTTAGTGGTTTTACTACGGAGGAAAAAAACAAATCTGCAAATTATTCATTACTTTCAATCTCTCTTGCAAGTTCACTGAACACATGTTAGCCTGACATATAAACTTTTACAAATATTACTGGCACCTCAAAGACACCACAAATATCGAAGTAGATAAATTCTGTATTACTTATTTTCCTCCGATGTATCCTTAACCAGGACAACATAGCTTGTCATCTTTTGCCTGCTGAGTTAAGGCTGAGAATATGCATTAGGTGTGATGTATTCGGTTCAAGGAAAGGCGTCATTTGAACTGATAAAGAGTGAGAATTTTGCCTGCAGTTAAGGGAGACATCTTGTCCTTAATTTTCCATTTAGACCTGTAGGTTCCAGAAATATGTTTCATCTTTTTATATCTCACACTATAACGTAAAGGTGCAATGGAGTTTTAGGCAGGGAATGACAGCAGTGACTTTAAGACGTCCTAGTATTTTCTAAGTCTACAGTATGGCCAAAGACACTGACTCTGTTTCACCTGTTGATGTCAATGGAAATACTCTGTATATTCTTGGGAAATCACAGTTTTCATCGTGAGTGTATTATAAAATTTTATGGACCATCCCAGTTATTTGTTAAAAGAAAATCAGTCTAACTAGTTAATATGAGCCACCTTGTCACTCAGTGGCACTTCTGTTTCATTCTAGCCGGTTTCACCACATTGTTTCAGAAAGCAGTTTTCATTGTCTGAATCAGCGAGACCTAAGCTGGAGCTGGCAGTGCATTGTATACAGAGACAGGACTGCTGAGGCACCACTCTCAGAAGGATGGCTTGGTCCTATAACACATTATTCGTGTCTTGTGTTTGTTGTCCTGAAAATCCAATGCACTCTCCAACCTCCCTACTTTCGGGCTATTCAGTGAATATTAAGATGGTCTTGGGACAGATGGCTTGAGTCTGTGGTTTCTACTGAGAGGAGCTGTAGACTTCCAGACTTGACTTCTTCAGACCTGAAGTTATGAACCTGCACAAAGCAGAGATCTAAATAAACAAATGCCTGGTCTGCAAAGTTTGGTTTACCATCAGGTAACACGTGTGAGTGAAGAAATCAGGAAACATCTTTAGTTGCAGATAAATTTCCATGCATCACCAATGCATTTCCCATGCAACATTTTCATGATGTACCCAGGATGAGAAAGCTAGAGTATTCTACAATTCATTTGGCACATCTGATTTATTTGTGTATGCGTTTGAGTTGTATCTGTAAAATGTCTCTAGACATTTTAGTCGTGACACACTGAAACATTAAAAACTTGCTATTTAAAAAACAATAGTGAGACCTGATCAGATGAGATTGAAGAACTAAGTGCTTTCTTTGTGAATACATTGCCTTTCTTCTACACACAATGCCAGCTCCTTGACAGCAGCTTTCTACTCAAGGCTCTGCCTAAAAACACCTGCAGGATTGCAGATCTAGGACTTGAGGTGTGGATTGAGTGGAGGGCAAAGGTGTGCACTCGGGTCAGAAGCAAGCATCTTGCAGGATGCAAATACAAACATACCACATTTTCACAAAGGTCTTCCCCAGATATGAATATGCTTTACCCTGGCAAAATGGATTTGGGGGGGGACACAACATACACAAGTTCAAAGCCACAAGAGGCCTAAAATCAACATGTGTGACCACTGATCAGCCAGCTGTGTCCTTCTGCTGATTTCTCAGCCTGTGAGGACCTGAAGAGATCAGCAGGACTGGGACCAGATTTACTCCAAAACAAAAACTTTCTCCATGTGTATTTTGCTTAGAAGTAAAAAAAAAAAACCAACAAAACCAACCAATCAACCAACCAAATAAACAGACAAATCCCCAAAACATGCTAACCTCTGCTAATCCTCTTCATTAAGACTTGAACAGTTAGGCTTGAGTCCTTAATGCATAAGTAACTCTTGGATGTCTAAAAAAACCCTTCCAAAATCTGCATTTTGTCCTCCATGGATCCATAATGACTATTGTTAAGAAAATGAAGACATTATATCTCAAGCAAGACACAAATGAAATGGTTTGAAATTAGCACTGAGTTCACATGGGACTGACCTGGTAAAATTTCCAATTCAAATGCACAATATTTCTCAACAAGATAATAATAATAAAAAAATTAACTGGAAAATTAAAAGTTAAAATGACTTTTGATGGTGGATCAAGACCATTTTTAGCTGATTCCTAAACCACTTTTAAAATAATTACTTAAATTACTATTTTTTTTTTCCTAAACACTGGGACAACATGCAGCTGCTGCAGTCTATTTTTCTGCATCTTGCAAAAACTTTAGATAATTCTGGAAGCTCTTTAAACATGAGAGAGTATTTAAATACTTTTTTGAGCTACAGAAAATATACTTCATGTGAGCAAGGCGATGTGGTAGAATTACTGCCAGAAACTATTAAACAGCTTGCAGCAATATCTATGCTTCTGTTTGAAGAGGACAAAAAAATATTTAAAAGAGATGGAATATCTTTCTATCTTCTCTTCTCTCAACCCACTCCTCCCCCCAACTAATATGCCTTAACTTAATCTGTGCTTTTGCCTCCCTTCCCTATGAGTATTGAACAATAAAGCACTAAGACAAAAGAAGCTCAAATGAATGTTAATCTGGGACACCATTTTGCCAATAAGCACAGCCATTGTCTCTGCTCAGTGCAAATTGTATTATTTTGTGTTCAGTTGGTTGCATTTGTGTAGTTTGACTGTCATATCTATCCTGTAGAGCTGAGCAAAACAGCACACCTACTGAAATCAAACAGGAATTTATTTTCTGTAAAAGCGGGGCTGAGACATGAAAGCTGTGAAAGAATCTTGTTAGCAATTCCTTGTGTAGGCAGCATGTTTCACTTTAATCATATGCATTACAGCCTTACCCATCCCTTCAAATTCACTCCTAGAGCTCTTCTGCATATCAGTTTGGCTAACCCACTTTCTGATGTTCTGCCTCTGTATAAGAAAGCTGAAAATTATACTGCTTTTCACACTGCAAAAGAAACAGCAAGACAACACACAGGCGCACAAACACAGAGGCAAAATCAGTGCATTTGAAGAGCATGGCTCGTGCCCATCACTCCTTGGTTCTGCTCCACATTTTTCGCTACTCCCGTTGTCCCCCAGACACCTGAGGTGCCTGCACTGAGCTGTTCAAACACAAGAGGGCAGGCGACATGCAAAGGGAAGCGCACGGCGCATTTCACAGCGCAAACGTTGGACAGATCTCGGCAAACTTCAAAAATTAGACAAGCATTTCTCACATTCAGATAACACTATATGTGATCAAGCTCTTCTTCTGTTTCTCCAGTCATTACACTATTAGTTACAGCTGTAGCCCTGCATTAAAAACTGTTTCAAAAAGTGAAAGTTCTTACTCTCTTGAAAACTGTAGCAATTTCTATGATCACTCAGTAACAGGAAGAAAAGTTATTTTCCCTCTTTTCGAGATTCGATGAGCAGCCTAATGAAAACACGACAGATTCTCCCTCAGTGTATTCCACCCGCTCGAAATATTTAAGGCTCTCTCCACCATAAATGTATTTCAGTAAATGTGTTGTGTTCACTCTTACACAACCCTGCTATTTAAATGTGGGTAGTTGTTAGAGCAGGCTGTCATATGACAACTGTCTAGAAGTAGGCAGTGCAGCTGTGAAGTAGCACACCAGCCTCCCTACTAACACGTTCTCTGCATGCTTACTGCTGAAAAATTTCCAGTACTTGCATGCATGCAAGCTAAAATATCAATCCAATTTATAGATCCATTGCAATCCCACGCCTTTTTGATTGTTTTGATATTTTTATTTATTACTATTGGCATTTTGAGCTTGTGAGTTAAGTTCCTAAAAAAAAATCAGCAATAAATAACTCCTGATGATGTCAGCAAGGTTTATGCCACCAATAAGAACAAGTCAGTGGTTAGCTCTTCTAGACAAATTTCATGCCTAGTAAAATGAACATAGAGATGCAATCTAAAGCAAACCTGTGCCCTCATTTTTCTGTTTGGTGCTTACAGATCAAAAGTCAGATCCCGCTAACCCATATCTTCTTGTCTCCACCAAGCTCCTCTTCACTTATACACATAAGCAATGTACTTGGTTCTGATGACATGCTCATGTAAACTATGTAAACATGCATTTGAATAGATAGTTGGATAATTGGAACCTGGCACAAAGGAGGAGATGAGGAGCAATCCTTATAAAAATGCAGTGGTTAAGCATCTGTGTAGATGTTCCAGGTTTTGAAAGGTTCTTGAAGGTCTTTGACTGCGACAATGAATTCTTTTATTTGCCTGAATCTAAAACAGACTATTGACCATAGTGACCAAAAAAA
>VZTJ01003793.1:37270-50347 GCA_013397795.1 Orthonyx spaldingii | reverse complement strand
AAAAAAAAAAAAAAAAGGTCTAATGAATGGACTTGCTATTTAAAGTAATTCAATGCAAGTGTTCTGACATCAGCATGCATTATATAGTTTACATTTTCCACCCCCTTGCAGAACATCACCAGCATTTAATTGTACCAACATGTTACCAGGAAGGGCCTGGCTGAATTGCCTCTCTCACAAAAACAACACTTGACTTGGATGTTATTTCTTTGGTTTTTTGGGGGTTTTTTGCAAACGATGTTATCTCCAGGATTTCAGCTACACTAGAGAGATTATGACAAAGATGAACACAAACAAAATCAAACAGTTACAAACTGTAAAAGACGCATAGAAAAGGAATTAAAATTCATGTGTCGGAGAACTTACTCTATTTCACAGGTTTCTTTTTATTTTCAAAGTTTTTCTCTGATAGACATTTTTCAAAAATTTATGTAGTACTCTTAATAATGTTTTGACAAATCATAACTGCATTTTTCTTACAGTCATCCAGTCACCAGTTTACATCTCACATCTTCAGGCCATTAGCTCCAGGTTGGCTAAATCTGCCTTTTGGACTACATGTTGTTGAACGACAACAGGATATCTTTTTTTTTGTTTTTATCTTAGGAAAGGAAGTGTTCTGGCAGCATGTCTAGGTCTTATGTGCAGAACAGGATAAAGCAAAAAAGACTACACCACCCTGAAATATACGCATTTTGTGATAGAATTAATCAGTTTCTGAACACGATGAACTTCCCTACAACAGAATTGAAAGGAAACACCTTGCAGATAATACCGAAAAACTATAATAGTTCATGCAAAAATCTTTCTTTGCCCCACAACAGATCTTTAAGGATTTAGTTCTCAATTTCTTTTTCAACAAAAATGAAGTCCTATTCCAAATCAAGAATCATTTCACTGTGTGAAAAAAAAAAGGCATTCTAAAGCATCACTACAATAAAGTTTGCTTTCTTCTTCATAAAGGCTGACATAACTCTCCACTTAAATTTCTTCCCCAAAACAAACAAAAATCTCCAACCAACCCAAATCAACCAACCAAACAAAATTCTGAACAATGTATTTCTAGAAGACAAAGTTCTACTGCAGGGACACAGTTCTTAAAACATATGTTACATAATCACCTGCATACACTAGATTACAACAAATTTTTAAAAATCAATTTAACTGTGATCACTTCTGATTTAATATGGTTTGGATCAGTACGTTGTAATTGCAAAAGCTGTAAACTTGTAATTAATGAATACAAATTATTTAGAAGTGGAATGGGTTGAATGCCATTAGAAGTTTATACACATAGTATCAAGTTCTGTTCATACAGAAAACTAAATCAAAAGTTGATTTTAATGCACGATGCCCTTCTCTCATTAGAGAGCTCTGATGAAAAGTCAGTGATATAAAGACTATGACCCAAAGTTCAAGACTGCAGTTGAACAGCCTCTAATTGTCTCTATATAATAGAAAAAACCATTTTTGACTCAAGTATGAGGCTTGACTCAGCCTCTGCTTTGCCATCAGGTAACAGACACCAGACTGTGCTCTGCGCGTAGAGCATCTGTTGGAAAAGGCGTGTCATCCCATCCTTTTCCTTGCTGTGGTGTTCTGGGACAGGATTCCGAGGCAGACTCAGGCATTCAGGCCAGGGCTCCAGCTGGCCTCCAATCATTCCTCCCCCTCCACCTGCTCCAAAGGACCAGTGGAATTGGTGTGCTCCACATACACCTGCTGACCAGCTGCAGGCACGAGAGGAGGTTTGAGGTTGAACAGGGCACAGTTCTCCTCTCAGGTCTGTTCATAAGCACACAGCCCAAGACAAGCATCACCCTTCCAGGAACGTTCAGGTGATAAGATGCTACTGAACATGTGCGAGATTTGCAAAGCAAATGCTGTGACATTGCTTAAAAGACACAAACACAACCATTACTTGCCCAGAAATTATTATTTTCTTTTCTTGATAAGATTAGTTTGATGATAAAATTCAGCTCTTTGGGGATGCAGAAAAATCTTTATTATCAACCATAAATAGACTGAGAGAAAAATATTCCCAGGGAAGTGGCTGAGTCACCAAATCAAGTATTTAAAATATACATAGAGGTATATAAAAGATGTGTAGATGTAGCATTTAGTTACATGCTTTAGTGGTGGACTCAAAAGTGTTAGATTAAGGGTTGGACTTGATGACCTTCGAGGACTGTTCCAACCTAAATGATTCTGTAGTTTTATACTGAACTCTAAATGGCAGAAGGGCTTGTTGCTGGGCGTTGAGTAGAAATCCTTTTTACCCTGCAACAGGAACTAAACTGGTCCTTTATACTGAGTACTGACTTATCACTCACTTCTCTGTTTCTTGGAGCCAAAAAATAAATAACAAGCAAAAAAACCACCCCACCAGTGTTAAAGAAAATACAAATGTTCCTTCCAGAACTCCTTAAATTAATTTCTGTGCAGGGGGATTCTATACCTAACCTCAAACTAAATTGCATATAACAAATTCTGAGAAAAAAACCACAACAGAATTTGTACATCTACAGCTTTTGACCCAAGATATTTCCTGTTACAGTTTTGTTACTCAATCACCACCTCTCTTCCAAAGGGAAATTCAACATGATGGAGGCATATTATTCTGTCAGTGTAATAGAGACATGCACATGTGAGTTTAAACATTGTGAGTTTACCAGGAAAAAGACTGGGATTAATTTTATGCAAAATATGTGTATACAACACAGATCTGGAAAATTATAAACCAGAAAATTCCATACTATGTGAAAGTATAAAATTACAAATACAGATTTTGTGTGCATCTACCAACTAATGAAACTTTAAAATTCATCTCAAATTTTTGGACTTCAACTTGTTCAGTTCTTAGGACTCCTGAGGATTACGTATACCAGGCACATGTTCTTAAATTGCTTGTTGATCTCACTTGAACAACTGACAAGATTGTGTAGTAAAGTCCCAAACTGAAGCTTTAAAACTAACCTTTGAGTGCAAACTAACCATCTGAAAGCAAAAAAGTGGCTATTTGCCTGATTAATTCCAATTACACTGAGTTCTTTAATCTCAACTGCACATCTTTTTAACATTATACTTTGACTGATTTGAATAGTCAAAACTGGCTTTTTTTTTTGTAAACAAAAGACACATAGCAAGTTTATCTGTGCTAGACTCAAATTGCTTTATTAGAGCTGGAAGGATATCACATCATTCTGGAGACACTGTAAAATGCAGAACAACTGGGATTTAAGTATCTGGTCAAATAAGTGCCTTACTACTGATCACACAGAAATGACGAAGATTTTATCTCAATGGGAAAAGAAAAAGAAAACCATTCTTTACTTACTGGAATATGTTTTTGCATTGTTTTATATTATGCATAACAGGCAAATCAATTAATATTGAGCAATACATTGACAAGCGTCGTGGGTGTCCACGCTAGTTTCTTTGTTCATCTTTTGGCGGGCAAAAAGGGGGAGGGCGGAGCCCCCAAGGGGTGGTCCTTCTGTGAGCCATGCTTCATGGACGCAGGTCCTCTCGGATTTCTGGGAGTGGACATGCTCCCAGACCAATTGGAAAAAGGTAAATGCCTCTGCGAACTAACGTATTCTAAAGATATATAAGAGAGTGAAAGGGAGGAGTCTGGAGCAGTCATTTCCCCCTGCCCCTTCAGAGTGGGTGGGGGGCGGAGGGCGGCACGGCTCGATGGCATGGCGGCTCAGTCCTGTGGCACCAGCTCGGCCACATGGCTGGGACCGGGGCCGGCGGGCCGAGGTCGCCAGTACGCTCGGGTAGCCCCACTCTCCAGACCAGTGGGCCAGGGCCGCTGGCCCGCTCCCTGCCCAGCTATGCCCTCCCTGCCCCTGGCATGCTTGAGGCTGGCGCCGCTCCCGGTGCGTGCGGCCTCACTCTGGCAGTGTGCACCTGAGATGGACTGCCTGCTACAAAAAGGAAGTGACCCTTATACCCGGACCGGACCGGCTACGTGCTGCCAGACTATGGGGATGGCTGCAACCTACAGAACAGTGACAGTGGCAAAAGCCCGGAGCTGGAGTAGGGAAGCCTGGAGCCGCGGTGCAGGGCTGCCCAGAGCTACCGGCGCTGCTGAGACTATGTGAGATTAAAAAGCTGGATGCGTGGTGCTCCTGAGACTGGCAGCAGACATGGCGGCATCTCCCCGGAGTAGAACTGGGACTGAATTAACTTTTCATTACTGCGAAACCCCCGTGGAAGTTTAGAACTGGTAAAAAACTTACTGACAATGGTGGTGGTCGGGAGGGACATTGAATTTTGTTCTTGGTTTGTTTGGGTTTTTTTTTTCTTGTTCCCCTTTTTAAGACAGAGAAGAGACAGAAACACGTGGGGAAGACAAGATGGCGGACACCAGAAATAAAGAGGGAGGAAGGGCCCTATTAAGTTGGAACTGGGTTTTTCTTTCTGTAAGCTGCGGTAAAAGACTATGCCTTATAAGTCATGAAGTGCTTGGGGGGATACAAGAATCACCTGTGGCATGTGGGAGGGGGTGCCCAGGGTGAAATGAGTGGATGCTGAAAAGCTGTGGCTTCTAGAGGGCTTGAACAAAGAAAAAAGAATCATGCTTCCAGAAATAGAGAAAAGGAACTCCTGTTCCAACTTAGATTAATGTATCCTTAAAAGAGTACACCCCATGAACTAATGACCCAAGGAAACCAGTTGTGGGAAAACTGCTTTACCTGTGGGAGGTGAATTGGTATAGTAGCAGAAATGGGCAGGCTGCTACTTAGTACAATTAAGACCATGTTGAAGAAAGCTTGTAAAACTGTTCCACGTAAAGGGAATCCCCAGAATACAATGGATAAAGAGTCCCTTCCATGTTTTTGCATCCCTGCGTGTTTGGTGATAAAAGATGGGAAGGTTGGGAGGAGAGAAGAAAGTGTTTTTAAAGGTTTGTTCTACTGTTATTATCCCCTTTTAATCCTGTTAATAAAGTTATGTTATAGTTTTAAATTAAACCTTGGTTTTGCCTTAAGTTATTTCTCCCGCAATCCTTGTTCTCACTGAGTACTCTAAATGATATTTTTTTTGTGAACTATTTTTTTTAAAAACCCACGACGACAAGTCAGTCTTCCAGCTACTTTACTGTTAGACATATTTACTACTTCACCATTTTCCTCATTCATCAAAAAAGTTATTACTAACTTCTCACAGCTCTGCATTTCTGAAAGTATGTATGTTTTAATGCTGAGTTTACGAACAAATATTGAAACACCATTGAAAAAATACTGCCAGAGCCAGCACAGCACTGAAAGAGCTTTAGTTGTCTGAAAAAAGTTAATTTCCCCTTTTCTACTTTGTAATTCAAGCCGCTTTGCGGCTAATAAAAAGGTTCGTATTGTCTTATTATATTTAAAGTAGCAATAAACAGTATCTCAGTCTCAAACATATCATACTGTACATAGCTAGGTTAAAACTGAATGTAAACCAAATTACCTGTATTGCTTAGGAAACCCTAAATGCCCTAATTTACCCAACCATTTATCAGAAAAACTAATGAAAAGCCTTTTTTGTTCTTGCAATGGATAAAGGTAGCCATTAGTCTCTGCAGTGTACAATTTTACCAGCAAGACAAAACAAAAAGCAAATCTTGGGAGTAAATATCCGCTGGACATTCACGTAACAAGGTCCAGAGAGACATATCCAGACGTTTCCGCTTTTAATCCAACTCTGAATAATGTTGGATGTTCTCTGTTCTTTCAGAGCTCTTCTACTGCCAAAATAACTGCAAGGCTTGCAAGTCCGAATGTATCGTAAGCCTTTCCCAAGGCACGCCAACACTATCTGAGGCACTGAAACTATGGCAACCGAATAAGAAAGCAGCTTCCATGATTAATAGATGAAGATCCCAGCCACAGTGCCTTGCTAGGCCATAATTCAGGAATGCAGGAGGAATTAGCATAGAATCCATCTCAATCTACCAATAAAAAGTAGATTTTGAAAGGCATCAACAAAACCACTTTTTTTTCCTGCAGAAAAAACCCAAACCACCCACAAAAAAACCAAACAAAAAACCCCTATGGAACTATAAACTGTTCAAAATCTCATTAACATTTCAATGAATGGCTGCCTCAAGAGCAAGTAATGGATAAATGTTCATGAACAATGGTGAAGGAAGAAACATAGGAAATTTTCTATTCAACTATAAAAGCCATATGAGGAATACTCAATATGTAGAACATCTAAGTGAAACTGAGCAGCCCTAGATAGGAAAGTAGAAATAATGTTTGCTACAGTCAGGCCTATAATTGGATGCAGTTCTTCCCATTGTGTTGGGAATTCCTATGGGAGAGTACTTTTGCCATCAGCTGAACTGGAACACCCAACCATATCTATTATATACTCTACGTATTTTCATTATTAGAAGGTCCCTGAGTCTCTCAGGGTCATTGCAAAATCAATGACAGGAATACCTTTTAAGCACATAATGAAACTTCTGCTTTATCCCCAGTAAAAATAATAGTAGAGTAGTCTTCGTGCAACTAGATGTTCTCAGACTGAGGTGAAAGGGCATAACAAAAATACTGTTTATTTCTTTCCACTTTTATAAGCTTTTTATTAAGTTTTCACTAAAGGCAACTGGTTACAGAGATCATAAAAACATAGGAATAAGCGCTTTTTTGCCTGCTTCATGAAAAGGGTAAAATGCTGCAGTCAAGGCATTACCTTCGCTCTACCTGGGAAGGATGAGGGAGATGATGCCAAAGGCCTCCCATCCTGACGACAGGACCCATGCTGCCCTGTCACATAGGTGCAGCAATGCTCTGCATCTGCCCCTGGAAACTCTTTAACTTCAGAACTGCAGGCATATTGCAAAAGTGTACTGCTGTGGAAAGTTCCTCAGTAGCAGTTTTGTCAGTAGCTAAAAATAAAAACCAACCCAAACCAAATCAAAAACCCACCACCAAAAAATGGCATGGAGTAGTCTATGATATATGAATTTCAACTATGTAATATAAATACTTTACATAGAAGCATGTATTATTAACAATACTTTTAAAGGAAAGGTCACCACTGAATGTAGTAAATTACTGTATGTCTTCACTCTAGAGATACAGCAACTGTCAGTTCTGTTAATAGGTGGTTTGTCTACTTCATTTTACATCTCTATTTCAGCCACTAAAGAAACACTTTGGGGCTTGGGGAAAATTTTTTTCATACAAAAATGACCCTTTTCTGAAAGCTGGGGTGGTTTTTCTGTTGTTTAAGTGAATTCTACTTTTTTAAAATTAAACTATAGCCAGAGTTAAACTTTAGATTTCAGAGGGCATAAATCTGGTAGCCTCATTTATGTTCATCTGGTGCATGAATGCTGCAAACATGATTGTTTTATGGGGGGAAGCATAGATTTCTTATTCCCTTTCCTATTTCCAGTGCTAGCAGCCTTTATAAGAAATGACAAGAACTGTAAATGCCTCTGTGTATGCCTGTCTTTCAAAGAACCCCTCCTAAGACTTCCAGAATACCCTAATTTTGTATTTATTTTCTACTTTTTTTTCTCCCTCCATTCCCATACCACATTTAATTTTGAATCATTTCACATCTTCCAGAGGTTAAAACAAAATACGCAAACAAGAAGCTCGGGAACTCTACAAGACACACAGCTGCTGCAATACTGAAATTTATAACACAGTAGGTGGCACCCTTCCCTTTAAAACCTAAAGCTGTGCTTGGGGGTGTGCTGCCATATTGACATGTTGCAATGAAGACCCAAAACCAAAGCTTCTCTCACCATGGATAATTAAAGATGTCTTAACACTGCAGAAACACAAACACTGTTATTTCCATGGCCATCGGTAACTTAGCACATAAAGAAAATAGAGACATACAAACTCTGCTCTGCCAGGTCTGTGCTTGAACTGGAGTTGTCTACTTTTATCTTCACAGACCCTGTGCACATCTAAGCTGTTCCTCACTCAGGGGACTGGTGCAACCGGCCAAAAATAAAAATATTCCTTTAGAGACCCATGAGGCTCAGGTCCAGGCTTTCCCCCAGCTGCTTGTTTCTGCCATAGAACATTGTTCATGGTTGCTGTATGCTGTTGATCAGCAGTCAGACTCTGTGCTACTGACTCTATCTTACTGTCAAAATGTCTCGCCCACCTTAAAAGAATCCTGATGTTCAGAATTCATGATCATAAAATGTTCAAATGGTCACTAGTAAAAAGCATTGCTTATTACTCTTATTCTTCTGTTGCCCTGTCAAAAAAAGTCTGTCACAATTTGTTGTATGTCCCTTGCTCCATGACAGCAGATCTAGATCTGACTTAACGTTAAGGATCCATCCAGACCAACTGTACTCACAGGATAGCTTCAGGTCCTTAACAAGTATTGATTGCCAGCAGAGAACAGTATTTTCAGTTTGGGGGTTAAACACAAAAAAAGTGTCACCATTTAAGTAATATTTCAGGCACTGTGTTTATTCTCAGAAAATTACTCCAGCAGGCAAGGCTTTCCCAGGTCACCAATGCTTACTTGAGTGAATGAGACTGCAAAAGATGAGGGCTAAAGATTTACTTCATCAATCAATGAATAGTAGAAGGACAAATATTGCAGCATCTGCATCAAATTAGGATAGTGAAAACTTCTGGTTTAGTATGGTTCAATTTCTCTAGCATATGCTGTGTCTAATATAATTTCAATGTTGCTTTCCAGAATTTACTGGCTTGTTTGTTTTCAGCACTCTGCTATAGCGTATGGGAATCAGGTACTACACACAAAACATTTGGTAGTATAACAATGTGTTCTTGCAAACAAGTTGATGCAAGACATGTATTAGCTCAGGTCAATTTAATTCTAAAACATTTTATTTCTTCCCAGCTGTAAACCATGTGAGCTCCTTTCATGTGTATATATGTATGGCTCTTCAAAACAAGATAACAAATTTCCCCTTCCCTTCACAAAACATGCACAAGCAAGTTCACAATCACCTACTTCCTTTCTAATGCAAATAATTCTAGTCTGGATTTATCACAGGTCATTAATTTGATCTCTGTCCTTCTCTTTTTCTTTTTTCTTTTTTTTTTAAACTATTTTCAAAAATTTAATGAAGGCAACTCCTCATTCTTAGTCCGATCTACCTCCTTCTTCAGTCTTAAACACTAGTAACTGCAATCTTCTATTTATAAACATAAAGAAGGGACTATGGTTCATATTCACTTTCATCTTCAAACAGCTAGAAATGTTAACTAGCCATCGTCCTCATAGATGTCAGTGCCCAAATATTTTTTGGTTCAAGTAGTACGAGTTCAGTTGATAAGGTTGGCTTGCCATTACGTAAGAATATATAGCTTTCAAGTAGACTAATTGAGAACACATAGAACATCTGTGACTACATAATTTGTAATCCCTGAAAGCATTCACCCGTATTTCAAGCATTTGATGCCTAGTACACGAAAAGTAAATGTTGCAAATATACATTACAGTAGTAGTTACTATTTTAAATTTTGTTTAGCATTTAGACAGAAATCTCATCTGGGCATGCTGCTCCTGAACTAAGCTTCCATAAATGCCAGAGATTTTCTCCAGTGAAGAGTGGTGAAGAATGGAAATCAACTTTTTTATGCATATGAAATTATTTGGCTTTAAAGAGAGCTAGTTCTCTCTGTCCTGTAACTATTAAGAAGCTACCATATTAAAACTAGGCTCCTCATAGATAAAAGGATACCCTAGACAGTCAAACACCTTGGCAACCTTCTCTAATAGTGACAAACCTTCCTGATCCTACTGAATCACGTACTTGATTTCAACCATGTTCAAGGCAATTCCATGAAGAAAGATTTGCTGGAGCTGACCTGAATTTCCGCAAAACACACTAGAACAGTCTCATTCTTAAGAAATAAAAAAAAATAAAAAAAAAAATAAAAAAAAATAGAAGCTAGCCACAGCAAGATCATTTTGCTTTGCTAGTCTGAAAACACATAGCAAAGGAAACCCTGAACATGGTAACAGCCACATAAATCTTATCATGAGAGAAATGCTACAAAATCTCAATCAATTTTGAAAATTGAATTTTGAATCAAAAGGGCCTGACTCAACTGGATTTTGTCATACTGTTAAAGAACTTAATCACCAAGTAAAGATTATTTGGATGAGAATGGTTTACTGGATGACACTTAGATGAATGCACACCAAAAACAGTCACTGAATTAATTGTTGCAAAGACAGTGCAGGAAATCACACCTTTAGCTACTGTCTTTGAGATTTAGTAAGTAATATCGTTGCTGGATGATACAAAACAAGTTAGCAAAATCTGTCAAACAATAACCCACTTCGTGCAGCCCTGTAACAGAAAATGGTTGTGGACACTTAGCACTTCGTTATTTACAACACCTGTATGCTGTATGTGCGCCTTTAGAAAATGAAGCGTTCACCTTGCTTGCAGCGCCAGGAATTAGTACATTTTTCAATTTATCACACAGCTAACTAAAGCCTTTATTTTTTTTGCTGTTCTATCAGTAAAATAGTTTTATGCAGCAGCTAAACACCCGTGCTGCACAGACGCTGGCACTAACGTGCATGTTTACAAACCTCAAAAGCAGTAATTAGCTCGGGAAAGGGACAGCAGAACAAATCATCCCCTGAAGAACCAGTTAAGGTTAGAAAAAGAGCCATTTGCCTAAGGAAGACCCAGCAGTTAGCGCCTCGCGACTCACCCTGGGATGAGCCAGGCAGGACAGAGGCGGTGGCGACGGGCAGAAAGGCATCTCCACTACAACTGACAGGCGTGCAGCCTCAGCCTTCAGCCCTGCTTCCCTCGCCAGCCCTCTACCCGTACGCCGTCCAGGAAACGCCTCCCTTAGACAGCCAGGCAGTCACGCACGATGAAAGGGGCGGTGGGACGGCCGAGCCCTGGCAAGAAGCAGGTACTTTCTTCACGCGTCAAAGACGCTGCGGCTTTGGAGACCCAAACTTTTCAACGCCCTCGCTGGCGGCGGAGCGAGGGGCGGTGCTGACCCTCGGCCGCTCCAGGGGCTGCCCGAGCCCCCGCCGCCACTCCCGTGCTTCGGCGCAGTCTCGCCAGCGCACCGCAGACGGAGGCAGAGCTTCCTAACGCACGCTGCCCTCCGATGGGAGTCTTCCCTACCCGTGCACATAAGGGCGTGTATATGTGCACAGTGAAATCCCTTCTCTGCTCAACATCTCTTCCCCTCAGCATCATCCTGTTCTCTGCTCAGCGTCCCTCCTCACCTCAGAATCATCCTGTCCCCTCCTCGGCATCCCTCCCCACCTCAGCATCCGCGACACACGAAGGAGCCCCGTTCCCGGTCCCCGCCCGGCCCCCCCAGTCCGCGGCGGCGCGGGGCGTTTGCACGGCGCCGCGTCGCCAGCCCGCAGCTCCTCCTGGAGGGCCAGCCCTATTACTCCCCGTTAAAAAAACTTTCTCTTTTCCGCCATTTCTCCCATCCGGCCCGGAGCCCGAGAGCGGAGAGGGGCTGAAGGAGCGACAGGGCGAGTGCTGGGCGCAGGGAGAAGAGCTGGGCTGCCTCGCACGGCTTCCCGCCCACCGGGCCGCCCCAGAGGAGTCAGGCCTTCCCCAGCCCGCCTGCCAGCGCTCCCCAGACACGGAGAAGCGGCTTGGCAGACCCACCGGCCCGCGGGAGAAAAGGCTTGAGGGGGCGGCCGGAAAGGGGCGGGGAGCATCCCTACCCCAGAGCCACCCTTCGCGGGGCTGGGGGAGGGCAGCCGGCAGCCCAGCTTCGCCGGGGCCAGGGCGGAGTAGACGGCAGCTACTGCTCGTGGGGAGCGGGCGAGGAGGTTAGCCCGCGGCCCCAGCCCACGATCGCGAACAAAGACCGTGGCTGCGCCTAGGGCTGCTCCGCGGAAGAAGTTACCTCGATTGCCGGCCACTTCCCCCAAAAAGCAGCGCCAGCCTTGGAAAAAACCAATACATAATTACATCGGCCACGACCCAACCTCACCGCGGGAAGAGCAGAGACGGCAGGGTTACGCCTCTACACGGAGCGCCCACACAGTTCTTGTAACAAAGACCCCACCACCCAGCCCCACACGATACCCGGCGGCCCTGGGGTACGCGCCCGGCGGCCTCGGCCCCGGCGGCGGCGTCCCGCGGCCGCCCAGCTCCCCACGGTGCCCCAGCGGGCGCGACCCCCTGCCAGTAGGGTTCGGGGATGCGAGGCGAGGAGCCCCAGCACGACGCATGCAAGCCGTGCCAAGGACTAGTGGAGGGAGGATAACATGTTAGGCAGTTGGGGGGGAAATGGGGAGGAAGGGAAGAAAAAGAGGGGCGCAAATATAAAAACGGAAAAATAAGACGAAGCCACGAGATGCTGGGAAAGTGACAACAGCAAGCGCAGCCTGTGCACTTGCGGGCGGCTCTCCTCCCTAGGCGCTGCAAACGATGTCGAGACAGAAGGCAGCAGCTCGCCTCAAACCACACACCACCCTCGCTCCTTCCGAGCCTGCCAGGCGATCCGGGAGCCTTCCCTTCCGAGCAATCCCAAAACATAAGGAAGAGGTACGGACAGCGGGGTACTGTACCTTTACGGTGCATGTATCTGGGCAGCTAGAGGACAACTAGCTGGTGTAGTGTCCCATTTAGTAATCCGTTTTAGGGGATCTCTCTGGGAAACTGGAGCCACTCTCTCCTTTGCAATCCTTTGTCATTACTACATGTGTGCTTCCCGGGGGATGGTATATTTAATATTTCTACTTTCTGAATTGCAAAAGCAATTTGTTCATTTCCAATGATGGGCGAAGAGGGGAGTGATCAGGGAGAAGAATTAAAAAAAAAAAAAAAGAAAAAAAGAAAAAACGTTAGCAACTCCTCTCCAGATCCAAATTCCACTACGGTTCCACTCCAGTAAGTCCCCTTCAGTCGCGCCTCGGGAGCTTAGTCATTTCGGGGTCTCCTGGTCCCTCTCTACCAAAAGTGCTCCCGATGTGACGGCTGCTTCACGAAAACTCCGAGGCTGGGGCATTCGCTGTGCCACGACAGGGAAGCGCAGTCGCTGCTCGCCCCGGGCTGCCGGGCATTGGACTGCGTGCGGCGAGGACGTGGGAGCCGCCGCCTCTCTCCCTCTCGCTCTGTCT
>VZTJ01003793.1:12745-34691 GCA_013397795.1 Orthonyx spaldingii | reverse complement strand
TTCCTTCCTTCCTTCCTTCCTTCCTTCCTTCCCTCCCTCCCGCCCCTGAAAATCTAAACCAGAAGTGACGTCTGCACCAAATAGAGTAATTGCTGGGGACAGATAACTTCTAGTCAAACAAACTTATCCTAGATCGGAAAGCAATAGAGAAACTCGACTGGTACAAATACTTTCTGGGTCCCCAAGTGTGTGTCAGGAGAGTAAACCAGATGAATGTACCTTGATTTGCCAAGACTCCTAGCCCCATTTCCACAAAGGTCATATCATAGTATTTCTTCCTCTGTCAGGAAATGTGAACAGAGATTAAACATGGTCAGGATTTGTGGGGAATACCTATTTCACAATAGCTAAGGCTGACATTTGATCATTACATTATGTTCAATCACTACATAGGTTCTGAGGTGTTCAAAACTGCCACCAACTTTGTTATGGGTTTGAACTGTAAGCAGATATAGGTCTGGTCTTTACTGTGTGCTTCAGATACTTCATAAATATTTCCTCAATACTGAATAGTTTATTTTACACTTACATTTCTTCATTAATCAAAAAAGGCTCTCTGACAGAGAGTATTTTCCCCTCTTATATTTAGGCTTTTTAAAAATACAGACCATATTTTTATGCAATGAAAGTTCTACAAGAAGCAGGACTAAAAATCCTATTTTCCAAATACTGCTACTAGCTAAGGCATCATACAGAAGTTTTATATTCAGGTTTTTTTACAAAATTGTTTTTCATTAATCCATTTTCCTTCCCTGTCTTTAATTTCCAAGCCTGCGCTCATAACTTCAGTTAAATCATGCCCTGTAGCCCTTTTTCGTTTAGCCCTCTGTCAAAATGACACCCAGCTCTTCTGTCCTTCATTACTGCACATTTTGCTTTACAATCTCTGAAGTTTCTTCATTTCTTGAAAATCCACCCTCATTTTTTTTACCTGACCCCCTGTTCCCTTTCTCACTCAATACTGAATCCAATAAACTATTTTCCTCATCTTGTCCATCCCACCAAGTTTTTTTAAGCTATTTTTGTGGAACTTTCATGTCAATCTCAATTCTTCATGCCGTCAGATTTCTGAAAACAGAGACACAGCCTTACTTGTTTTGCCTAGATTAGTTAACAATTGTGGGCTACTCACATTGTGGGAATTATTACCCTTATTAATGGGAAAAGACATATTTTTTTTCACTGGCTGCTTTTTGGCAGCTGCAGCAGTAGAGTGGTGGGTTTTCCAGTCAGGAGTTCTTGGTGAAGTCTCCATGGAGCTGTGCATTTTGAAATCCTTATCTGAACAATTCAAACAGGCTATAGAGAACTTCTCCAACTCCTTCCAACCCCTCTGCAAAGCAGGTCTCTACCAAAGATTTGACTTTAGTTCATGTGAAAATGAACCTCTACTTCCTAATCACGTGTGAAATATGTTTGTGAGACACCTGGCCTGTATGGGGGAAGGGCATTTGGGTCTCCTTCCCTGGCAGCAGCTGCGTCTTTCAGTTGAGATGTGCAAAGTTCAATGCTGATTTGTGTGCTGAGCCTCACATTGTATAATATATATTTTCTACTGTACTATCTTCCCAGAGCCATGTGATTGTAGGAACAGCATCCTGTTAGATACACCTCTCAAGAACTGTGATACTGCAGGGGTGCAATGGCATGTTGTTGAGCTCATCCCCATTCATTACTTTCCTACACCAGAGCATTCAACATATATGCAATATACGCAACATTCCCTGATTTCAGTGTTATTGTTAGATTCAGTTCAGCTTGTTCTTGCCACTGTTTCAAAAGTTCAAAGTGCAGCAGAATTTTACATTGTCAAGAAACAACACAAATGGCATAGCTGAGGAATTTGACAGCTGTCTGGGAAATATTAGGGGGTTTTGCCCCAAGGAAGGTAAGAGATCGCTTTGATGTCCACAAGGCACTTAAAGCCTGTAATCTTAGGAGGGCTTGTGCTCCTTTTTCCTCTTTCTGACTTTGGCATCAGAGGAGATGCTTTTACCTGTGGAGATATATTTCACCACAAATAAAAACAAAATGTTGAGTGCAGGCACATCTTTATATAAAACAAGTGTTGACTTCTTTGATCTTACAGCAATACTGAAATTTCATCAAACTGCAAATATGATTTTTGTCAAGACAAGATTATTGAATGCCTGGCAAAGTAATTACTCCTACACAGAGAAAAATAAGATCTTTCTTTTAACCACCTCAGGGAAATTCATCAAACTCAGCTGTACTCTGAAAATGTGGTTGAAAGTGGGGAGATTTTTTATCAGCTCGTAGCTGTACTTAGTGCAGCTAAAGGAAACAAGACTTATAAAAATCAACACACACCAAATTCTCAGTCTTTTAGTGTAAGTGGCAACACATCTTTTGCCCAATTAACTCATGCAGAGTCAGGCTCATAGTTTAAAAGTATGAATGGTAGACATTTTACAGCTCTTTCAGGACTTGTAAAATGAGATGAGATTAAGAATAGTGAGTTTCCTCCATGAATGTCATTTTTAATGGTTGGTGAATCCATGCAGAATACTTTCTGTAAATAAGTACCTTACCAGAAATGCCACATTTTTAGCTTGCTGGATGGCATATATGGGTTTGCTTTTCTTAATCACTTTCTTCAGACATCTTCCAAGTGGATACTCAGCTGACTATATGTTGACATAGGATATGCTCAACAAGGAGCACCTAGAGTATTCAAAGTTCAGCAGAGTAGTTTGAAATATTCACTGGAAATACCGGTGAAGGTTTTGCCTCTACTGGGAACCCCGAGTGTCTCTGTGCCAATTGTGTTCAGGTAGGTCTTTACAACTGTGGACGATTTTGGAAGGCAAACAAAGCTGCAGAGCAGATGTTTTATACAGGAAGCTGCCCTGGTCAGCTCCTGCTATACTGTGTCAGAAAAATCAGCAGAAATTCACATTGTGCTGTGAGCAGCATTCACATGTCACTGTGTCATCTAGTTGCCAGAAGAGGAGAATGCTACATGATGGTGAAATAAGCAGAGAAAACTGTGGATAGCGGCTGGACCATATGGTGAAGGAAGCGGCTTCCTGTTAAAAAACCAGAGAAAACAACAGAGCATGTAAGATCAATATGGTAAAGTGATGTAGAATTTAATAGTTAAAACCAATAGAAATTTGCAGTGATTCATTATCAAATTACTCTAACACATGGGCCAAATCCTCCTATTTAACATAGTCTTATTAATGATTGTGCATCCATAACGATTTCACCTGCTAATGATCTGCTTTGTAAAATTTCACTAGGAAGGGATTTTATGGTAATTTTAACTAGCCTGGAGAGCTCCGCAACAGGAATATAACTGATCTGTTGTTTTCTGAAGGCACTTAAGTTCAAGTCACTAGAAAAATTATTTGCTATTGAACTCTATTGGATTTTCCATAAAGGGAAACTTAATTTCTTCTCACATTGGTTGTTGATGATCTTACATTAGTCTCTTGTAGTTAGAGTCTCTGAGAGGAAAATTAATCAGAAACTATAGAGAGAGCATCTGAAGAGAGTTTTCAAGTTTTCTTTCCTCTCAGTTTTGCTGTGGGAGAAGATAGCATGCTCCTCAGTTTCTTCACAGTGATTTCATTTCGAGTATTTTGCTCTGTGTTTTTAGTCCACTCTTTCAGAAGATCCGCACCCCCAGCTATTCCAACATCGTTCTTAGGTATTGTACACTTTTTAAGTACAGTGAGGAACTGAATGGAATAAAATGTTTCTTTCAGCTGCTGTTTCTCTCTGTATGTTTAATGTTTGACTCCAACTGCTGAGTTGTCTGGACAGTAAGTGAAGAAGTCTCTCTCTTTGAAAGACTCTCTGAGAACTTGTAGAATGTATTTTGATTGAAAAGTTAAGTTAAATTCATAGTTTTGTTGAGGTAAATCCTCTATTCTTATCAGGTCTCCTTAAAATCAGGCTTGATCAAACTTAAAGGAAAATAGTGAAGAAAGAGATTCATTTTTGGCTTTGCCTATGTTCTTGCAGTAGATAAATAGGTTTAAAGTGAAACATTGTGGTGGCTTCCCGCAAAAAAATGAACATTTCATATCTATGTGGGGTAACTAAGTGTAAAATTATTGTAATTGAAAAGACAGCACTGAAAGAAAAAAAATAGTATAATAAAAATATTTTAAATACAATTACAGCAAACTGAGAGCAAACCCAGTAATAATAAGTAGTTAATTAAATAAGTCAAAATCATTACTTTCAGTGCCCCTTCAACTGAACTGAGCCCTTAGGACCACTCAGTAAATGGAATTACCAGGTAATGCAATATTACGAAATAGAAACTGTTAATGGTTTCAGTATCAGAAATACAGAGGCTTTATTCCATCCTTCTACTCAACACAAACACACACGCACAATTAATAACATTAACTCTCATCCAGCTGACTTTTTATCTTTTCTTTTTTTTAACCCTCAAATTGATGACAGTGAGTAGAAGAAAGAGTTTGCAGCTGACAAACTAAAAAGAGGAAGAAGGAAGACAGAGGGGAAAAAGAGGAGCCGGGATAAAATGGAAGAGTCTGGAAGACAGCTCCAGCTGAGAAGATTTGAGTGTGCAAGAAGGAGGGAAACCGAAGAGGAGTGACGGGAGAAGGATATAAGTAGAAAGAGGACCAAAAAGAGTGGAAAGCAAGTAATCTCTATGTTTGGCAAAAGATTAGCGAGATAAAATAAACCAATGAAGGAAAAATGCGATTGGTTAGACCTTGACCTTGCAGTAGCTGATTGAATATTATCTTTTTAGTCAGATTTTATCCTTCAATCCTGAAAGATTACTGAATTAAAACAAGAAATGAGAGACTGAGTAGCTTTAGGTTTACACTTGCTTTTAAACAATAGGAATATTTTTACTTACTAAAGGAGGAATTGATGTCAGGCATATTATGGCCTGCTAAGATACAGAAGAGTGACTGAAAATGTGTCGAAAGGCATAACGCAGTCTTTGGGAAGAAGCTGTCTCCTGCTTTTGGCAAAGAAGTTTTCATCAGTGTCAGTCACCTCCTAACACAGCCTGATGGGCTATTTGGACCCAGTTCTGTGTGGAAAATGTGAGATAGGATAACCAGGAAATAACAGTGCTCAGGGACATGGGTTCAGTCTAGAAAGGGAGCAGCTTGACAGTCATCATCTCTGGGTGAGCTGGATGGAGTTTGGCTCCTCTTGGCTCACAGCTGTGAGCAAGGTGAAATCAGCAGGAAAGGAAACGTCTCTCAAATCCTCCCTGTGCACCTTACCTTGCCAAGGCTGCGTTAATGTCCCTGGTCTCTTACAGAGAAGAGCAGAAATTTATTTGTCTCAAATGGAAAACATGGGATGCGTCATAAATTTTGTAGCACAGTGTGGTTTTTATGGATTACAGTGGGGAGTTGATGGGGTCTCTTGAGTGATTTCTGACAATGCTGTCTAGCAAAGATATTCAGGAAAAAGAGCAGAAATGGATATTCTCCTTTGTCTGTTTGCTTGTAATTCCTTTTCCTAAGAGGAAAACAGATCAGATGGTATTTCTAGCAATAGTTCCATTACTTGGTATAGAAAGGGCTCTCTTTTGGCTTTTTCCTGTATTACATTAGGTGAAGGGAAGTAACACTAAGAATTCTTGAGACACATATATGATAGTCAGGATTTTTCCAGATAATTATCTGTACTCTGCCAATGGTACTTGTATTCAAAAGGGTTTGACTCAATAAGAAGTCACACTGAAGCTCATACAGGCAGGTGAGGAGTTAGATGTTTCTTACTGTGTGCAGATGTGATAGCCTCTGGCCCATCTGAGAGTGATGATGATAAGTGCAACCCCTCCCTTCCTCTCTCCTTCCAAGCTGGTGGTAGTCTGGAGTTTCCTGGTGATTGTTAGAGCTGCAAACATTTGCTAATGAAGCCTGCACTATTAACAGGGAACAAGGGAAGGAGAGCAGAGACTTCCTGTGTTCGTTCATTTCTGGCAATCATTACCTAGCTGCTGCTCCCAACTGTGACTTTCCCAGGTAAATCGCAGCCTAGACATTCCAGTCCTGCCTAACTGAGTTTCAGTTACTCTGCTGCCCTGATATCAGTGCAACAAAATTGAGAGGAAGTGAGTGAAAGCCATTTGGAAGATTAGTCACTGTTTCAACATAAAAGACAAGAGACCACGCAGAAACTGACTGCTGGAAGAAGCCTGTTTACTCCGTGGAAAGAGGGTTTCCAGTTTGAAGATGCATATTTGATTTCTGTCTCAAACCATTGTCCTTTCTGTAACCCACCATACCAAACTTTTTATCAGTCTTTTAGAGTGTACTTACCAGTGCATGTGTGGAAGTTTAGTAGATAAAGAAGAATACCTCATAGTTGGAGAAGTGCAAGACTATGTATAAAGAAGAAACGTGGAGGAAAACATGAGCTTGCGTGCAATAAACCACAGGCATCCTCATTTATGTGCCATCAGTAATGAAACTCCCACTAGCAGAAAAACAACATGTTATTGCCCAGGGTATAATTTATAGCAATATTCTTGGTGGCTAATTCTTTGTTTGGTCTTTCCTGAAGACAACATTGTTCCTCACTTTTGGCAAGAACTTCCTGTGGATGTTTCTTGGATTGTACTTTCAGCCCTGTGTGAAATATACGTTACTGTTCACAGAAGATCAGCAGAAAACATATGTGCATTTTAATGTCTACTTATACACTATGTCAAAGACACATATAAAACTTGATGTTAGAGTATTACATTTTTGCTTGGGCCCATGTTCAATTGAAATCTTTAAGTTGGATGTTCAGTTAAATAAAAATCAAAGTATATTTATAAATGTGCTGTGTTTGGTGTGGGCTAAAGTGCTTGGGGTAAAGAGATGGACTCAGAGAAGTCTTTGGGAGTTTTGTCACTGACTTTCATGGGACCTGAACATCACTCAAAAGACAAAATCAATAACATTAATGAGTTCATAACCGTGCCTCCCAACTCTGCGAAAACAGAAAACTAGGAAAACCATAAGTGTAAAATAGAATTAAAAAAACCCTTAGGCATTAAACTGTGAAGTCTGGTTCAAGTCTTGAATCAGTGGCAAAACTGTAGTTGACCTCAGTGTAGTGAGACAGCACTTTTCAAGCTCAAATCCTGATTTTGGTGTTCTTTGTGTATGTAAGATAAGACATACAAACCCCACCTTTCCCCCACAATCTAGTTCATGCTAATTAAATGAATATACCATTCATGCCTCTTGGGAACTGTTTTCACAGTGACTTTACCTGTAGTACTTGCTGTCAGGCCGGTGTCTGATACCAACAGGTAGTGTGGGTTTTGGTTGGTTGGTTGGAGTTTTTTTGTTTGTTTGTTTGCTTTGGTTTTGTTTTGTTTGGCATTTATGTGGTTCTTTTTTGGTTTGGTCTGTCCAGAATTTAAAAGTGGGAAAGACTGCAGCAAAAAGTAGTCCTTGGTTATCCTTAAATTTTCCATCAGAGTTACAAAACCTTGTAAGTAGAGGGCTTGTAATAAACTCTACAGTGACCTTAGTGATGATGGCAGTGGTATACATGTTGCTAAGAGGTCTGGTTAATGAACGTCAGTAGGATTAGAAAAAGATGAGTGTACTTTTTAAGGTTGCCATGCTGTGATAGATTTTTATCACTAAGAACAGTGAAAGGTGAACAGTAATCTATGGACACTGCCTCTTTCTTTCCTCTAGAAATCAGCACTGTCCCTTATTAATTAAATTGAATACAGAACAATAGAAATTTCTCAGTGCTTATTTCACTTATTTCATACATACTAATGAGGATGAGCTTCTGAAGCTGGTGGTTGGGATCATTTATTCGGTGGTGGGAAAAATAACATCAGGACTCAGACACCCTACTGACTTTGCATACTGTTGTGCTAGATTTATACTGGCCTACTAATAAGTAACTGAATACATTAAATGAGACACTAGTCACTGCAAGAGTTACAAGGGACTCTTTGTTTTTCTTCATTGTGTATTTTTGGTGAGGAGATTAGGGGAGATGGGCCCATTATGTAAGTCTTTCCTCTTGGTGTTTCATCCACCAGTTCAAAACTCTCTTCTCCAAACAGAAACTATGCCAAAGCTCTCATCAATCATTAAAAGTCACAGCAGTTACAAACGCACTGATTTTGATGTGAAGTGCAACAGCCCTGCTTTTCTTTCGCATAAGAAAGTGAATCACAGTATGCTTAGCAGTTCAAACTTTACATTGCACAGTATGCATGATTGGTGAAGGGAGAAAATACAGGGCATTCAGCAGCCAAAGAAATGTCTCTTTAGAACTCTTCTTTGGGAGGAAATACAATGAAACAAGCATGCTGGGTATTCCAGAGCTGTCTATGTAGCTGCAAAAAAAAAAAACAAAACACAAACAAAAAAAAACCCCAAAAAAACCCCCAAAAAACCAAACAAGCAAACAAACAAAAAAAAAAAAACCACCAAAAAAAATCTGGGTGAGTCCTGTATATCCGTATCTAGTTTTTACTGATAGACCCAAATTCTCAGCCTTCTAAATGTAGGATGGGAAAACAGTATGCACTTTGCTACCAGACAAGCGCTTCTGTTAGAAACCTAAAATACAGTAATATGACCATACCCTGTAGGAAATACCCTGTGTTCACTTGATGAAGTTTGATAGGTAAGCATTGTAAAATGTACTGTATAGCAACTGACAATAAATGAGGACTTTTAAAAATCAGTGACTGCTGTATTTATCATGTCCATCAGTTGTTAAAAGACAGGGAAATCTTACCAGATATTTAGATCAGTAGACTGATCCCTGCTATAGATGACTTTACAGTGTGACATGGAAAACTCAATTAGCCATATTAGCTTAGCTTGTGTAACTGCACAGATGATCAAGTAAGGGTGGCCACCTCTTTGAAAAGCTCCATCTGCACTATCTGGCTGTACACAAGAGTGGGAGGCACTTTTAATGTGTTTTGCAAGCAAATTAACAGGAAGAAGACAATAATTTCTGAAGAAGTAATATATAGGATGCAGGCTGGTGCAAGTGGGACTTCTATGTAACCATTATCCCCAAACTGGCTAAACAATTCACTTTTTTTGGATGGTTGAAGAGAGGGTTCCGGTACACAGCTAATGGCGCTTAAGTTATATGGCTGGAACACCAGGACTGAATTAGTGTAGGGGTGAATAAGGGATTAAAAAATAATAGTGGAGACTAAATACGGTCTTTTCCTTATTTGCATTTTATGTGGCAATATATAGCTGAAACTCTGTAAAAGATTTTAATATATGTTCCAGTTGACTTTGCACTATCACCATCTGAAAAAAAATATATTTTCCATTTTGCCATGCTTCTTGGTTGTTATGTTTTCGTCCATCTGACAGCTCTTGTAGGTGATCTATTTTGTGAGTGGAGCTCCTCTTGCCTTTGAAGTTGTAATTTGTCTTGAACGAACTACCTGGGCAGCATGCTTTTATTGCTAGATCTTGAATTAGGGTGGGACTTATTGGTAACCTCTGAACATGTGGCTAAATCATGAATAGTATCTTCTATCTCAAAACCTCAAGTTTTACATTCTAACATTTTTTTGTTGAGAGATTATGCTCTTGCACATACTTCATTGTTTATGGAACTGAACATTTCAACAACAGCACTAAGTATGATTTCTTTAGAACATATAGCCTGTCTAATGCTAGCGTCTGTAAATAGTAACTATGAAGTAAACCAGCATTTGGAAGAATTTGATGAAATATAGACAGCAGTCAAAATCATTTTGCTATAGTGATAGGAGCAAGATGTAGAGATTTTGTACAGAGTGGGTCTTACCTCATTGAATTTATCTCCCTTAACTCACAGGGATATTCCTAATTTTTTTGCCCATTTTTATTGCTATGTCTTAGAATCACAGATTTTATGTGTGTTTAACTATATAGAGGAGACACTTGGTAATAAATTACTAGTCAAACTCATGACCTCTTTGTTTTGGCTTCAGTAGCTGCAGAACGAAGTCACTATAACACATCAGTTATAGACCCACAAGAAAAAAATACACTCAAGAAACCTCCGTCACTTACAGTCTGTTTGCTAAATATGGACATAGAGCCTTAAGATCATTTAGTTTACCAGTCCTTTGCAGTCTTAAGGGTCAGTTGCCCTATGTACTTACTGAAAGTATCTATGAGTGCATCCCCCAAAGGTTGGGCAGAAGGGAAGAGTCGGCTGTATGGATGAGGTAGACATGGAAGTTGCTACGGTAAGTTTGTAAGAAGTTGTTGGAGCCTGATGATCTTCTCTGGATGATATCCAACCCTGGGATGCAAATTTTCCTGGCTGCAGTTTACAGCATTCAGAGTCTAAAATTATGGCAGATATGTATTGCTTTAAGCTATTTCCTACTCAAATGTCTGATTCCTGGACTTCTGGACCACATCTAAAATTACACCATTACTTGCTGAAAATTATCATCCATTCTCTGTTAAAAGAGCATTCATTAAAACTACATGTGCTATCATTGATCATGTATACTCGCAAATCTTCTATGCACTATCTACCTTTTGCATTGCAAATCTGTTGAAGAAAAATTATGTGTAGGGATTTGTTCAGCAAAATATCTTATGTGAATGGCACAGACTACACAGAGAACAGTTAGGTGGAGTCAGATCCGGAAAGGGATGCTGGTATTTAGCATGTAATTAAGATACCATATCCGCATTGTAACCTCTATTTGTGACTCTACTTCTAAAGCAAGGGACTTAAGTAGCCATGGTGATACTGACCATTGCCAGTTACCTCTGTATTGTTTAAATGGGCATTTAAGTCACAATGTTTTCTTGAACAAATAAATCATGCTTGAGAGAGGTCACACATAAAGAAATAAACTTATAAATGCTGGAATTCTGTTGTTTAGATAAGGGGCATTATATAAGAAGGACTGAATAGCAAAGCTGGGCTCAGACCCAATACAAGTTTCCATAAAAGAATAAATCTATTCAGATAAACAGCTTCGATCAATTTCTGAAACTCAAATATGTTGTAATCATTATGAGGCGAATTTTTATATGGATTTGAATCGATTAAATTCCTTGGCATTATTCTTTTTTTTCCACTTCTAGTGATACACATTATATTATTAGTGTCTTTTATTGGAGAAATGCTCAGTTCTCTCTGCCTCCTTCTATTTTATGTATGTACAAATACTATATGATATCCAGGAGATGTCTTCTGTTTCTGATAGAAATTCTTAATGCATTACAGTGTGACTGAATTCACCTGTTTTTTCAAGCAGTGCACAAATGTCACTTGGCTGGTTTATGTCTCCCCTTTGGTAGCAGATTTCCTCTCTCTCAACACCCATACACCTTCCAGAAGGATGAGAGGCAGCTCTTCTCATGGCGCTCATATTATTTCTCCTTTCATCAGGGAGCTGTAAGAACACACCTGTGTGCATCATCAGTAGGCCTCACAGGGGGTGAAGAGTTTAATCTTCACAATACGTATTGTTTCAAGCAGCCCTAGGAGCTGGGATGCTGGGGCTGTTCCTAGGTCTGGTCATTTGGATATGACCACAAGGTAAGCTGATCTCCAGAAAATAATTTTTAACTGCAGCTAGTGGCAAAACACTGTCAAAGTTTCAAAGGATTTATCAATGTTTCTGAAGGAAACATTTAAATGGCCTTGTTAAATCAAACATTCCCATCTACTTCTAGAGGCATTCCTGTCCCAGGTCTGCAATGTTTGGTTACACTTCTATTGTTGATGTAGAGCCTTAGATCTTCAATTAATATGCAATTCAGTGTTCACTGAGACAATGGCAGGATCTACTCAACATTCTGGCAGCTTGTGAAACAGATAAACTCTAACCTTTGCCAAATACAAAGGATGATAAAAGCAGAAGTCACTTTTCTCAGCTGAATTAAAATACACTGCCAATGTCTTTGTAGTCCTTGTCCTTTTTCCTGCTTTATTGTGGTAACCTTCAGTTGGCGTTGTACAGCACCTATAAAATACATCCTCCAGAATTAAAACTGAGTTGCAGCAGCAAGCAGAAAATCAGAGACATTGAGTTTGCTCTTAAACAATTTTCATCCTTTAGATTCTACATATGTTGGTAGATTACTCTAGGCTGTCCCTGGAAATAGTCCAATGCCATAGCAATTTACCTTAAAATACCATTAAGTTCAGTGGGGCAGGATTTCACAGAGGTTGTTAAATGGGAATAGGTTGAGATAGCATCATGGAGACCTTTTCATGTGCCTGTCTTGGGCTGAGATGATGAAAAAGTCAAGTACAAAGACTGTATGAAAATCTGTATTCCTTTAAATTATTTGCAAATTAAGAAAGCTGTTTTCTGCAAAGAAGAAAAAAATTAAGGTTATTTTTTACATGGGAATCAATAGACAGAGGCAGAAAAAACCACATCCAAAAGCAAAAACAAGGATCTAAAATACATTTGAGAGTTGTGGGTTTGCATCTTTTGAAAGCCTCTGTGTGTGATTTGACAGTTCATGACTGTATCTCAGGCTTGAGATATAGTCATATGTAAAACAGGACAGCATTTTTATGATTACTTTTCTCTCCTTTTACCAGACTTGGGGGAAAAAGTTCCCATGACATGTTATTTTTAGTCACTCACAAAGTCACTGCAGTTCTACATTTCTCCTACTTAGTGCAAGTGTTTTGTCTCCGAAATACTGTCAGACAGAATAGGTGTGAGAAACTCCCATGTGCTTGTTCAAACAGTGCTTTATCTGCCTTAGACAAATCAAGTATTAGGACTTTGCCAGCCTGACATGCCTATATTGAAATGTATTAAAGTGAGAATCACAGAAACAACTCCCCTAGAAGATTGAAGAAGGTGATAATCCAGGCAAGGTGCAGAAAGCTGACTTTGGACACCTGGGGTTGGCACTGGATGATGGATGGAATACTTAAAAAGTCAAGTGATTAACCACAGTCATTTGAGACTGTGAATGCAAAGCATAACACAATGTGGGTTACAGCCTGGGTAAGGAGGTCTGGAGGCCCAGGGGTGAAGAGAGGAAAACTTCACATGCTGTGCTTCAAACTGAGTGGAGTCTACTTTTGTTGGGAGTGGTTTTGTCATTGATGTCATTGCAGTGGTAGCTTCATTCATCCAGTAGTCTGGGGACTGGTCTGCTCAAAGGCGCAGACAAGGCTTTGGTTCAATCCTCTTCTGTCACTGAGAAGACTCAGAGCTTGGAGTCCCCAGGGGAGTGCTGCTGTCTCTGACACATGGCTGTGCCTGTGAGGCAGAGCTACTCCCAGCCTTGTTTGTGACACTATTCCACTGCACGTGACCAAATCAAAGCCATGGCACTGAGACAGCGGTAAGGCTGACAAGATATGAACAGGGAGATCAATCACCTTGGAATGTTGACAGGGGCAGTGTGCTGCAAGAGATGCCATGTGAAATCCTCATCAGGGGAACGGGAGAGGTGATCTCGAATGGGCACACATATCACCAACCCATGAAGTGAAAAGGGGCATAGGTACCATCGATGTTTCTTCCTTGGTTTTTTGAAGCCTACTTTGAAGATTGCCTTTGCAATAGATTGTTTAGCTTTAAGTTTGGGGTTTTTTTAAGTAAAAAACAATTTAGCAAGTTTGTAACTAGTTTCAGGACTATGAAGTGAGGGTTATGGCTTAAATAAATGGGTTCTTAACTGGTTTCAAGAGAAAAACATAAATCTGGACACAGTTCTGTTATTGTCTACTTTCTGTTAGGTGATCACATCAGAAATCATGCTACATGGAAGCCTCTTTAAAGATACAGCTTATATTCAGTTATTTCACTACAGAGATATGAAGTCATATGAAAAAACATGTTAAGGTTCTTTTTAATACTAATGTGTGTATTAAGATGCTGTTGCATCCCTAGTGATCTTACAGAAATACTGCCAGTAAGGGGAGTGAAGTTCACATCAAATATCCGTGATCAGAGATGGTATCAGTTAAATCATTGACCATTTAATTCTGTTTACCTTTCTTCTGTTGATTTGCTGCTTTAATTTCCTACATTTGATTTCTCCAGTGATTTAAAATTTGTTCCTCTACAACTTAAAAAAAAGGCCTAGATTGTCAAGTGTTCAAGTGAGTTTGCTGACCAGAAGAATCTCTTAAGAGGTTCACAGTAAATCCAGTGGCAGAATACATTTTATTTAAGTGCTTGTCATTCAAGGTTGGAGTGCACAGTAGACTTGAAAAGAGTTTGGAAGACTGATTCAAGTAGCTGCATTATTTTACACATGAGTGCATCATGAAAGAGCATAGAAGGTGATGAGAAAAAATTGCGGCCATGGAAAAACTATCCATTCACATTTTAATCTCTTTTTAATTAACTTGACTTCTTTTTAGTCTTTGTCATTTACACATAGCTAGTAAGTTATACCTTGGGTCCCACTGCTTTGATAAATAGAATGAGTAATTAATTTACAGTGCTTGACTTTGCTTATATAATAATTAGATCACTGAAACTGGGAAAAAATCCAAAAACTGGTTGACTGATATGAACATATTTGACATCCACTGGGCATCTTTTTCCTTTCTCTTGGTCTGCAGTGTCTGAAATTAGTTACTGAGGACTATCTTTTCAGCTTCTTCCTTAAGAAATCTTTATCATAAAGCTGTGAAGTCTCCAGTGTAAAGCTTTACTCACAGAACTAGCACAAGTCCTCCTATCCAACATCACGCATTTTCACTGATGCTGACAATTTCTGGCACAAGCCTGTGTACTCAAGACACTCTAAATCCCAGCACAGCACAGCACAGCACAGCACAGCACAGCACAGCACAGCACAGCACAGCACAGCACAGCACAGTATAGCACAAATAATGCTTGGAGGCTATTAAGCTGTTGTTCTGGTAATTTAAATGATGGGTTGCTAGCAGGACAGGCATGACATATCCTCACAGGCAAAAATTTCCTTCCCGCTTTCAGTCCACTGTTTTTTTTTTTACACCTACTGAATGCTACTGTAAAGCTTGCCTTCTCCTTCAGGCTTGTGGGAGTGATGTGAGCAGCACAAGCAGCCACAGCCGCAGACACAGACAGAACCACATCAAAACTGACACCACAGCCAATGGTTTTCACAGCAGTGAGTTTCACACAGTCTCGAAGCTGCACTTTCTGTGTCCCCAGTGGAGCTTCTCAGAGCTGTCTGCTGCTAAGAAGTTGCTCTTTTCCCCCCTCAACCACTGCTTCTTCTGCCGTTTGAATGACCATTGTCTTCTTTTTTTGTCTCTACTCTCCCACTCATTCTGTCTCCTTTGCTCTCTCTTTCTCCTGGTACATTTCCACATGTGTGAATACACAATTTTCCATTACAACACCTCTTATCTTCCTTTCTCTGATGGTGTGTTATTGCTGCTCCTATCCTTTAGCCTGGAAATAGCCATAGGGATTACATGAAAGATATTCTGTTCAATAATAAATGCATTAAATATTTCCCTATTAGTACAACACTTCTCCCAGTGGAGCCCCACACTTGATGGGAAACACCAAAGAAATTACTGACTGATGCCATATATTTGTGTATATGTTTTATATAGTGGCAATTATGGAATTATAAAAACTTTGCTTTGTATCTAGACACATATGCTGATTGATGTTTCAGAGTATGAACTTTTACTACATGACAAAATGTGAATAGCTTAAAGACTGCAAAATGGATGGAATTATAAACCAAAAGAAATAAAAAATAAATTTCCCTCAACAGGTTCACTATCCTTCTGTTTTCTGAATAAAGTAGTGCAGGATAATACACCTGTTTGTGTTTCAGCTTATAACTGAATTATTGTTCATCATTTCCATCTGACACAATTCCCTGCTTTGCAGCATTTGGTTCATTCAGTGAGTCAGTAAGTAAAATCAAATTATTCAGTTGGACAGACCTGCATGAAAAAAAAAAAGAGCTACTTTTGCCATGATGTCCCATTCTTTCTTGCTATCCAATGTGCATATACGATGTACTGTATGTGTCTGTCTAATGGATACTTTGCACAATCTAAAACAATTTTCAAAAGCTGCTTTGTCTGTGTGTTGTAGAGGGATGGTGTTATGGCAGGGGTTATAGTGATAAAGCTTGATGTACTAGGAGTCCTTATCAGAGATTTTGTCATCATAAAAGAGTCTTAAAAATTGAGTTACACTGTTATGTGATACCAATAATGACTAGGTGCTTGGGAAGTGTTTATAGAGGGTAAGCTAGAACTGGGAAATTACTGAATAGATACAGATTTTCAAAAGCCAAATATCAGAAACTGCTTTTGTAGACAAAGGTACACCTATTAGAAATCTTTTGAAACAGAAGCCCATGTACAGCTAAGGCAAGTGTAGAATGTGTTGAATAGGAGCCAAGAATAAACCTTGTGCAAATAACTCCAATAATGAATATCTGCTGAAGCTTAATCTTTGGGTTATGGGCATTAGCTCTGAAAATTAATTGCAGAATCTCCTATTATGATCTTCTGTTCTCAGATCTAAAGTGTAATTTTGTCATGTTACAGTTATTGATAAGGACAATTGCCTGAAAGAGACAAACAGAATGGAGATAGTCTGCAACAGAATGGATAAGGAAGAGAGAAGGTACACATAAATGATATGTTTCTACATTCTGCTTTAAAAAGTTCTTCATAATAAGAAAACTTAATAGTTCAATATTCAAAAATTAGTCTATATGCTTGTCTTCAGGGTTCTATATATGTCTTAAGAAATATCTGAAATTTTAGCTTCAGATATTGCCTTTAAAAGTTTTTATTAATCTATATTATATTTATATTCAAAAGTCAATGCTTTTTCATAGATACAGATAATTGGGTATATTGAGGACTAGAAAAACATACCATAAAAGAACTTGCATTTATCTCTGAGGTGTTTTGTGAGTGCTGGGTTTTAATAATCACCATCACAACTTTAGTTTGCTGAATACCGAATTGTATGCATTTCCCATTCTTTATTCAGTTTTACTTACAACATCATCAATCAGAATCCAAATAATTGGGGGTTTTTAACTCCTTGAGCTAAGATTAAAAAATGGCATGGCTGTCAACTGTGAAAGGAAAAAATGAGGGACAGGTGCTTTGGGGACAGTTGTGAACACAGGAGTGAGATGAACCAGCTCACCCAGAACTTATGAAGTGTCCTGAAATGTTTTAAACTTACGCTGTGGCTTTCACAGGATGAGCACCTACAACTAGCTAAGGCATTGTCATGATCCGATTATTAGGTTCTTAGAAATACCTCTGCCCGAATTAAGGTGCAAACGAGACCATATGCCAGTCAATAGTATGAGTTTTATTTGATAGTAAATATGAGAGAGAGAGAGAGAGAGAGAGAGAGAGAGAGAGAGAAGAGAAAGGGAGGAAAGGGAAAAAAGGCTGAGGGGACAGAGAAGTGACAGAGGCAGAATAAAAGAGTATCACTGCTCCGTGGGTCCCACCGGCATCCTGATGATTCTCTCCTGCCGGTCTTCTTGATGGTGAAGGTCCCCCGAAAGCACAGAGTGCCCTGGGTTAATATACCCTCAAGCCAGGGGGTGATGTCTAGGCATGTCCCTGGAGTTTGCCATTGTCTCTTGCAACAGACTTTGGATCTGTTGCATCACATGTGGTCCTGTAGTGCAAGGTGTCTGGGGGGGTGCTTTGGGGGGTCTTTGATGGTCTCAGCTGCCTCTCACGTGAAAGTCCCTTGGATTTGGCCTGTGGGGTTGGGTTTCACACAGCTGGGCCAGTTTGTATAGTTGAGGATGGATGTTCAGTACCTCTGGCCAGAGGTTATGCCACACACCCAAAAATCTCCTCTCCCCCACCGCACTCGGTTGGGGGGGGAAGTTTGTAAGCCTGGCTTCTGTGAGCTGTGTTCTCCCCCCACCCCAAACTCAGCTGGGCATGGTTCTCCCAGCGCAGCTGGTGGCTTTGGCTTTTTGGGGATGCATACCTTTTCCCCCAGCCTTGTTTGTTTCAGGTGATTGAACAAAAGGGTTTTCCCTTTATCTAATCAGCAGCTTGACTTTCAGTCCAAAGTCCCAGTCTTCAGGGAGGCATCTCTGGTTGTTGCCTTTTGTAATATTAATGTTTGAGGCATGAATTATTTTCAGTCTCTGACAGGCACTTGGTCATAGTTCTGACCCTTTTATTTCAACTCCCTCTGTTGAAAGTGCAGAAGAGTCACAAATGTTTGTGTAGAAATGAAGGACAGCAATGCATTTGTGGCATAAAACCTGCCTCTTCCAGTTGAGCAGCACAAAGAGGCTGCTATTTCTGTGCTGCACGTCCCAGTGCGAGCTAGCCTAACACAAGTACTGGGTTGCACTGATGCAGCTATGCCAGCATAGCTCATGTAAGACCGTCCCCCAGAGCATGCCCAGGATCCCATATAGATGTGGCCTCGCTGTTTTTGTGAGTCTCTGCTGTCAACCTGGGAGGACAACACAGACACAGTCTTTGAAACACAGACCTTCACAAAGCACAGCTTGTTCAAGGATCCTCCCTATTTCTGGGCACAGCTCTGTTAGCAAACCCTGGCTGCATTCTCAGTGCATGCATGCCTATACAATAAAAAACCTATGTTGTAGCAGTTGTTTTTGATGATTACTGGGGAAACTGGGGAGAAAGGCAGTTTACTGAACCATTTGGAACTAGAAGGAATATAGATCTTAGAAGCCATTCTAAATGGTGATCTTTAAGATGGTCTTGTATTCACTGCTCTGCAGAGCCCAAGCATGGTATCAGCAAATTTAATAAGGCAGGCAGTATATACAGTTATGTGACTCTCCTGATAAGCAAGGTCAAAGTTACAGGGTTCACAATCCTTCAGTTTAAAAAGATTGAAATCTAGTTCCCCTGACAGTTCCAGAAAGCATTCTCACTCTCTGCCTAACACCACAGATGGTCTTACCTCCACATAAGCCTTCCGCACATTCAGACAGAGAGCTGAACAATGCCATGTGATTAGAAAGATTGCATCAACAATGAAGAAGGGGAAAGGTATTCCCTCAAGTGTTTTGGCAGGAGGCAGTTGTAAAAGGTCCAGGTATCTTTCAAGGAACTTTCTACTTCATGCAAAAGACCTGAAAATATCAGTACTTCCATTTCTATGAATCAACTAGCCAGACGTTTTGAAGTTATCCATCTCCATAACAGCTATGTTTTTTGCTTTTTTTTTTTTTCCCCAGGAGCGTGGTGGTGGTGTAGTGAGGAGAAGGAGGGTCTAAAAGAGTGTTTCCTTTTAAATTTGAGGAATGAGAAAGTTTGCATGATATTCTGTGAAACATAAGGGCAAAGTGATAGATATTCCTTCAAGAAAATAAATAGAGTAGGTGCAACTTCCCAACACAATATATATTACCAATTAACAACAGCATTAGACCATGCCAAACAAAATATTTTATTTCTCTTTAATTTGCAGCATTAGTTTGATGTCCTTATTGTTTAGAGACTGTGAAACCCATAAATTTCCAGGCATAGTGTTTTGCTATCCAATCCAATGCACATAAAATATAAAGACAAACCACTTCAATCCATAGGCAAAGAGACTTCACTAAGAGAAAGCAAAATAGTGGCAGATTTTTTCAGTAGACTTTGTGCAAAGCTAGCTGGCAAACCCAGTGTGATTTGACATCTGCAGCAGTAGTGGAGCTAGTGACAGGAAATGACCAGGTGCTTGACAATTTCTGTTGGCTCCATCAAGCAGTCTTCCTGTAGGATGCAGCTGTTCACGTATTCTTTAGTGAAAGCAAGTGGAAAATATGTGTAGCTAATTGGTGCTACTGACATGGGAGTCAAAGAAATGTTGTTACTTTTTTTTTTTTCCACTTTGATTTCCTTTTCTTCATGCTGAGTTTTAACATTCCAGATGGGGAACATTAAATTATGTAGAATTTCACACAGAAAACATTTGTAAGTTGATGAAAAATGTCCATAAAATAAATAAAAGTTGCTGAAGCAAAGACACATGCTATCTATTTATTCAATAAGTATTAAAGTCTTTGTGGTGTTTTTAAAGAATTATGGGAGCTCTGACCAAAACATTCATTGTTTTTGAGGAGGGAAAATAAAATTCCCAAACTGAGTTGTGAAGTAATGCTGCTTTGTAGATGCAGAGGTGCTGACAGTAAAGCTTTATATAAATTTGCATGATGAAGTATTTGTACAAGTCTTTCTTGGTAGGACTCTAAGAGATTATTTTAATCTACTGAGTTGAAAGTACGAGAGATTTCTTGATTTCACTTTTTGTGAAAACATTAATTTATAAAAAATTAAACTTACTAAGTACACTATGTCTAGGACTTATTTATAATGCCTTCTTCAGCTTAAACATGCAGGATTATTAAGAATAGAAATAAAATGATGTGACTTGTCTACCTTTCCATATGATTTAAATACTCAAAAATATTAATACTTTTTGTTTTCTAAAAATGTCTTGAGTTTTGATTTCCTATAGATTCCTACAAACAGAAACAGAAATTTTTGAAAAGCTTGGGACCCAACAAAGGCTGCTAATAACAATAAAAATACCAAATTTTAGTGTAAATGCTGCCTTAGCTAAAAATGCCGGCAACTGATAGACATATTAGACTTCCTTTCTTTAACAACCACTTTTAGTGTCATCATTTTTCATGCAAAAGCAAAATATTTCAGTGTACTAGTTGAATGGATAAGACTGGCTTTTCTAAGGCCCTCTTGTTTTCCTCCCTGTTCAGTCAAAATGAAATTGAATAGAATTCAAACAGAAAAGAAAATCCTTAGGTTTTTTTTCCTTTTCCCTTTTACTTAAACCCAGAGAGAAAAACCAAACAGATTCATTATTCAACAAAGCACTTGATTAAAATATTAGCTTTACTTACATGCTGTATGTTTCCTCTAATTACTGGGAACCATCATCAAAAACATTGCATTATCTCAGAAAACATAATTCATTTACAATGGGGGGGTCTGCATCGTTCCCCTGAGAAATCTGCAGTGAAGCAACTTGAGTTTTTTTAACCTCAGTGAAAGTGTATCTTAATGACCTCTTCCTGCCTTCCCCCACCAAAGATGTTGGCTGTCTCTCAGCAAGAGAGGTGTGTAATAACAAAACGGGACAAGGCAATGAGAAGGAATTGCAGCATTTTTCTCTAGAGTTTTCTTGGACTGCAGCTATTCCTCCGAAAAGTCTCCATAGCCTAAGCTTACATTACTTTGATATGTTCCTGAGAATAAAGGAGCAATTCCAGTGTTACACTTCCCAAAAATGAGGGAATGGGTGCAATAAATGACTGTGAGACCTGTAGACAAATGTACCTCTTATTGCGGATCTCTACAGATCTTAGAGGTTTAGTGACCATTTTCTGCAGGTGAGCAAATCATGTGGTGTGAAAATCCTGGTTTAGGGTGAAAACCTTGGTGAGTCAGCAGAACCACAGGGACAATTATCTGGTTTAAAGTCAGAGTGAAGTTCTCTGCCAGGTTAGTACAATACTGATATTATTGAAAGTGCTGGTGGCTTGGCACAGAGCTTTAGCAGGGATTCATGCTACATTTCAAAGATTAATTAAACTTTCCTTCTCATCTTTGTATGTGAAACAAGGATGTAAATTTCTGGAAATGTAATTCCACTTAAGATTCTTATCTTTTGCAATACTTTTTAGTTTACTTTGGCTAAAATTAGAAAAAAACAAACAAACAAATAAAGCAGAACAATTACAGAAAGGGGGAAAAAAGTAACCAAGGCAGCAAATGCTGTGACAAATACACTTTGTAGAAACAGAAAGAGTGGTCTGATTTCAGCAAAACCAAGAACACCCCACCCACTCACAATGGACAGACCTCTAATCAGAGACAGGAATCATCTGTCATCAAACAAGGACTAGTTTTTGACTAAACATACATTAAACTGATGTTACTGATATCTAATTCAGATCGCTGCCTTCCTTCCTTCCTTCCTTCCTTCCTTCCTTCCTTCCTTCCTTCCTTCCTTCCTTCCTTCCTT
>VZTJ01003793.1:0-12400 GCA_013397795.1 Orthonyx spaldingii | reverse complement strand
CCTCCCTCCCTCCCTCCCTTCCTTTTACTTCTTCACTTCTTTTTTTTCCCAGGAGAAGCAGTTTAGAAGTGCAATACCTCACTGACCGCCATATGGTACCAGACATCCTGCAGTGCAGTTTTGGACTGACGTAGCTGAATGAACAGTCTGAATATAGGTCACTGTAATCAAATTCCTTTAAGTTATTCATACATTGAAAATCTGCAATTGGAATTTAGAGAAGACAGTCTGCCTTATTCTTTCCACTAGGTATATTTTACATTAAACAGTCATTTGATAAAATACCTGATGTCAATATACAGAGACTAGTCTTAGTATGACAGATGGACACATTCACACTCACTATCTGTCCCCACTTTGCTTTGATATATGCAATAGCAGGTGGATCCACAACAGGAAAACCCAAGAATAAAGAAATCCCTCTCTTACAAGGGCAGGGGACTGAAGAGGAGGGAAGGATCTGGGATCAGATACACAGTTTAGGATCTTCTCAAGCCGGGAGGAAAACTGAAATAGACTTTCCATAAGAAGCAGGAACAGTGGTGTATCCTCTCCATCATTTGACACAACTGGGAGCAATGCAATTGCCATGCCTTTCGCAGCACCCCATCTGGAAAATGTGCACTCACAATCTGGATTGTATTAAGCCACTGGTTAAGATCTGGATGGTTGAAACCAGTGGGGCTTGGACAAGACAGACAGTGCTGTACGGCACTGCCAGGGCTTCCCAGTCATTTTAGGAATGACCAAACAATAGGTGTAAGTCAGTGTAATGCTGTAAACTTCAGCTCTTTCAAGATTTAAGCAAGAGCTGAGTGACTTTTCTGAGGACCACAACTTATATTTACACAGCTAAAGACTCTCTTGGATCTTTAAAGATTTTTCTGGATCCCAGCATATGGTCTATAAGACAGGAAGCATTTTTTACAGTAGGGTTTACAGCAGAACACCAATCTGACCAGGATACTAGGAGGTACTTAGGCAAGTTGACAGAATTTCCTCAGTGCATGCAGTTAACAGCACAACTTGCAGACAATTTTTTTATTCTATTTTTTCAAATAGGAGTAGGTTATTCTACATTGTTATTAGATCTGAAAGAGAAGTAAGACTACATCTGAAAAGCAAAGCTTTGGAAAATCACACCTGTTTTCAGAGCAGTAATAGCTCAACTGTTTGAGATCTTCTATGGACTAGTTATAAATGAAGCTCAGTCATGAAATTTAATATGCTCATGCTCAAAGGAAGGTATGCTTAGACACACTTCTGACATGATTTGCATCCAGTTTGCTTTTAGTGCTAGGTGAAGGTATTACAGAGTCGATTACTACCGCAATAAGGTTTTCTTATGGAGATTTAGAAACGAATGTGCTTTATTAAAATATTTGTTAATGGTTTTCTCACATCAAATGTTGTGCATATTAATAATTTTAATTTTTTATACTACACATATATTTTGAAAACTTAAACATTAATGAACACTCAATCTCAAAGGTCAGTTTAAACTTAAGTTCAGGGCCAGATCTCTACGTCATTCATTACTACTGAATAATAATGAGATTAGTGTGAAAAAATGCATATCTCTCTTCATGTACAACAGTAATATTTGCGGGACTCATCTCACAACACCAAATAATAATTTAGAAAGCATGAGCCCACTGTGTCAAAAGGGAACTTCCAAGCAGTTGAGGGATAAATAATTTCACCATTAGCTTGCACTACATCTGCCCTTCCTGAAATGAAGCAACTTCAAGGTTGTTTGAGGAGACTTTTACAAGGGCGTTAGTTTGAAACAGGTAGGTAAACATGAAGTAATTTCAGTTTCATAGGTCTTCATGACATCTAATGCAGGCAAACAGTAATATAAGGAGAAAAACAATTACACAATTGCTGGTAATTCCAAAGGTGCTGCAGTCACTTGCACTATAGCCATGACATTTTTAGCACATCCCCTCTGACACTGTGCATGGATATATGAATACCTCCATATTTGATGGATTTCTAGGGGTTTTTCTTTGAAAAACATTGTTAACACCCTCTGTCTCTTAATTAAGGGCTTATCATCATGAAAGATGATGGCATTTCCTGTCTTGTAGTTTTCTATAGCTAAGAATACTTCAACATTTATTTTGGAGTTAGGGACAGATGCTGTGTTTGCTAAGATGACTGTTCTTGAATCTTCCTAAACATGTGTTGCTGAGCAAATGTAGTTTTATGGATTCTAGAGCAGCATATAATTGTAACATTGGTGAGCTCTCATGCTCCTATCCTGAGGTTCAACTTCATTTTTCATCTGTTATACTGAATGGTCTCCATTTTAAGAGAAAAGAATTTTTTCTTGGGCATGTGTTATGCAGTGCTAGGTGAAGTAGAAATCTTGTGGATCTGTGTGATTTAAAAATCTACTTGACAAACAAAATAGTCCTTTCTGTGTTCTGTGTTTCTACACAAAACTCAAATGGGCATCTTCTTTGATATCCTAGGAAATCCTAACAAGTTCTTTCCTGCTCACATAATGAGGCCTGTATCTGCTATTTGACATGCTTATTATGAAACCATCATCTTGTAGGGCAAGGCAGAGCTACATGAAAGGTTAAATGAAACTAGCACAATCCAGACGCTTTTCTGTGTGTCAGCTTTCTCTCCTAACTTCAAATCTCCTGAAGAGAACATTTCCCCTAAGCTTCTGAAGATGTTCATACTCCTTGCCCATTCCTGTCTTTGTCCTAATTCATGAAGACCTTGTTTTTTTCTCATATCAGGGCAGGCTTAACCTATTTGAAAGATGAAACAAAGATATTGCATAACATCACCTCTTTTCTTTTGGTTTTCAGGTTGATTTTTTCCCCCACTTAATATTTGAACTTTACAAAGGAAATGACAGAAGAATATGCTAAGTAAAATGAACTAGTATTAAGACCCATGACTATGCACTTCAGCTATATTCAGCCACACAACCAAACTTGCAAATGTTTGTCCTAGTAGCAATCTTCATTGTGACGTTCTCATTTAATATTTTACTCCTTTGCTCATCTGCAAAGAGAGTGACTAGAACTAACTGTAGGCCTGTTGGTCTAACAGACCCTGTGGATCTTCTTGCCAAGCCACAGACCCACTTAAACCATTTCTGAGAGAAAACTATAGCCCATATCATTATATCATTGCAAGTTACTAACACAGAAACTCTCATGAAAAAAATCTGAGCTCTTTTCACTTTTAGAATTAAAACCTACATTTAAAACTAGAAAGTGGTTAGTCATCAGAAACAGTATACAAATATCTAGTCACATTTGTTTTTTTATAGTGTTTGAGAGCTTTTCTTAAAAGTCTTTCAAATGGATAATTTTTTTTCATTCTGGGAAAACGCAGCTGCTTTCCCACCTTTGAACATACCAGTACTTGACAGGCAATGGGAATCCACATATTTGAAGAGGCTTTTACAGTCCTTGTCTGAGGCAAAGGTAAATGTCAATTCCTCTGCACAATTATTCCTTATCCTAGTTGGTTTGTCCCTTTTCCCCAAAAGTGGCTTGCTGTTGCCTGCTGTAGCTACCTTTACTTCAACCGCTAAGACCACGTAAGGAGAGGGCATATACAGGCCTGTCCCTGAGAACTACCAGCATTGCTGAAGTATTAGTATATGTTGAGGTGCCAGCTGTCTTCTTGCTCATCCACAGCAGGCTGTTGCTTGACTGGCTACAAAATAGCAATTTTCCTTCCAGTTCAGGCTTCACAAGACTTAACACTAAAAACCAGCACTGGTTCTTTTAAAGACAATCTGTCTTCTGAAGGCTGCCATCATATGCATTGATGCCAGCCAAGCAAAGAATAAGACTCTAAAATAAGTTCAGTTGTTTGCAGGGTCCAGTTATATCTCTATATCAAAAAATAATAAGCTTTTTATATCTCAAAGTCAGTCTACCAAAGGCATTAAAATTAGAGTCCATGAACAAGGAGAGATCGAGGCTGCACCTGGACATGTAGCATGCACCTTTTGCATCTCTTTTCCTTGGCTTAGACTAGTCAGATTTTACTTGACAGTGCAACTGAACCCTAATAATACTGTTAATTTGTTTTCAAGCAGTGGAGAAGGCACCTTCATAGAACTGGCATTCAGTACAGAGCTGATGTTCCATTTTGGGGTAATGCATTCCCTATTATACTTATTGTTCTGCATTTATTCTATTGCCTGGTACTGTAATACACTGCTCTCAGTATGCTAATGAGATTTCATGGGGCTGCCATCACCAGCTTGATTTGTAACAGGAAGCCAGAACAATAAAGGCTTTGAGAAGAATCATGTGGGAAATGCATGCCTCTGTAGAGGGGCATCAATGCAAAATGAAAAACAAAACTGTCTTCCATTGCTTGTTACTGCCATCTCATTTTCACCAGTAAATAACTAGTGCATTTCTCTCCACAATGAACACCAACAGAAGGAAGACAGCCTTTATCAACAATGGGCATACTATGAGAGGGGACAGAGAGGGCAGCATTCCTCTCAGGCATTTAGTATAGTTACCTGTGCTTCCTCACTGCTCCCAAGACCACTGTGTTTAAAGAAGCACCCACAAATTTTACTTCACTGACAACCTGTAACTTTTTATCAGAAAATTCACAATGGTTTAACAGAGGTTCTGGCAGTTTAGGAACAGGTTCTGATTAATGAACTCATGAACAGCTTTTAGTGAAGATGTTTGGTCTACTACCATAGTTCAAATGATAATCTGCATTTGGTAGCAGAGTGCACAACTATGCTGTTGACTTTTGAGCAGACAGCCAGCAGCAAAGTAAGGTCACCTTAGGAAACGGTTTCTTAATTTTCAGTGGTCATACACTACCACGACATAAGTTGGTCCAAAATTACTGGCTATTTTCTAAGTCATGCAGTGTTCTTGCATTTATCTGGCAATTCAAAGAACTAAAAGAAGATAGGTTTTTTGTTAATTTCTGTCCTATTTGCATTTCAATTATGTTGTTATTTCAGTGCAAAAAAACTACAGCAGGGAATGGAGCAAAAAATTGCAAGAATGATTAATATGAGGCTATTTCCCTTGTTGAAGGCCACATTAACCTTCCAGGAGCCTTTGGCAGGCTACACATCAGGTGCCACGTGAAATATGAAAACAGAACCAGCTGGTATGGCATGCATGCAGAGGCAGTGCAGAACATATTTTATGGCCCACAGGTTGTATTAATATGCAGAAACCAACATTATCCCAGAACAGTTCCTCAAAAACTTACATAGCCCTGGAGTCTTTTACTCTGCCTTCGCCCTTGGAGTGCCACAGCTTTGGGGTGATGCAAAAAATGGCTGTGGTGCAAACCAATTTTTCTGGACCACAACTGCTTCTGCTTATGTCCTTCCCCAGTGATCCACATGCTCTCTTATCTGCAGGTTGTGTGCTACGCCCTGCTCCAAAAAGCACTTTTACAGCACTGTTTCTGTGACAGATCTACTTATATTTAGCTTGGGAATTTCTTAGCTCATGTACCTTCTATGCCATCCTTCTGTGTGCTGACTTTGGGAAGCTCAAGGAGCCAAGAAATAGCAAGAGGCAGCAGCTGTATCTGGTACATATCCTCCTGGTGTCCCTATGTCCAGCAGTGGCGGAATTTATTGACCAAGACACACAGCTCACAAGCATTTCTGAACAGTGCCTGTGTGTTATTAGCATGTATATAAACATGTTAATATACCAGTTATATTAGCATGTAAATAAATAAAAAGTAATGAATAATTGGGAGAACATTTCTGCCTCCTGTCACAATAAAGCATACTGAAAGACTGCTATTTCTGGTAACAATGCAGTGTGTTGACGTGTCTAATTTCTCATGTACTCTAGACAAGTGGGCATGGTAGCAATACCTGTAATCCACTGTAGTAATTCTGCTATGAAAGTAATAACAAACTACCTCTTTTGTGATGTTTTTTTTTTCACTTAAGTCTGCTAGAGGGGTTCTACATTGATTTAAGTGTGACTTGATTAACTGTATTAAAATCTAAACTCTATTAAAATATTATCAACTGATGTGCCTTGCAGGAATTTTAGTTCATGAACAAACCATGGTTTAGAGATGACTTTTTCCAAAAGAGTGATTTTATCTCATCTTTTCTTTGTCCGTCTCCTGGAATCTAGACTCCAATGAATACATGAACGCATAATTCAAATCTGTGACTGTTTCATTGTTCTCCTCTGTAGCTCTGATACCTCTTTAGCTTTTCTCCCTTTTCTGCATGACTGCGGATGTGCTTAGGTCTGACTGCCACAGATCTAGAAAACTTCTCTGATTTGGCAAGGATGTATAGTGAGGTGACACATTTTGATGACAAAACCAAGGTGCATAGGATAGTAATGATGGAGTTACCTGTACACAACTGCAGAAGAACTTTGTGGGACTATGTACTTCGGGATTCAAATTACAGATGAAATCTAACAAGATAAATACAGACTGATGGACACACTACGTGGCCTTGCTCTCCTTTTCCCCTCAAGTTAGGAAAAATGTAAAATAAAAATATAAAATAAATGGTTTGTGAGCTGACAGTAATGAGTCAGGAATTGGACTTGAGTTTATAACAGAAAATTTCATGACAAAATCTACTTAGTGGTCAAAAAGCATACTAACTATGGGGAAGTATTAGAAAAAAGAAGTAGGAAAGAATACAGAGAAAAGAATTTTACTTTTGTGTAAATATGTAGTGGGTCTCTTTTCTTTTGCTTTCAGAAAGTCTGTCATAGATTTAGAAAATATCCAGGAAAGGACAAGTCAGGACAATCAGAGGAGGTGGATCTTGCACACACCGGTAATTACATGGTGGAAATTTTTCACCACAGGTTCATGTGAAACCTAACATTCCACACCTAACATTTCATTTCATTTTTTAATGAAAATTGAACTAGCTAATGGAAGGTGAATACCTGAAGCCTTCTAAAATGTGAAAAATCACCTCTGACTCAGGAGCTCTACAAGCTGCAAATTCTGACAACCTAGGAAATATTTAGAGGAAGACTAATTGTATCCTTGCTTTACTCTGAAGGCACCTCTCTAGGAGATAACTTTTGGCCCATCTTAGCAAAAACAGGCCAGAAATTCTGACCAACTCAGTCAATTTTTATAATCATATGACGTAAAATACATAAATAAACTTTCTAAAGCCCCTCCAGAGAAGGAGGGCACAAAGTTGACAGAAAGGCTTAGCTTTCTGCTTCTCTGGTTGTAGTAAGATTTTGAAAGGGTTTAGGAACACACATTAAGACTGAGATTCAAACTGGACATAAACCACTGATAAAATTTGAGGTTCTTTAGACAACAATTGCTCTAAGTGACCAAAGTTGATTCAATACTGCAGTTCTAGTTTGGAATTATGAATCTTATGTGTAATCTAAGTGTTCATCTTTGAAAATATGAAGTAGTCCCAGATAATTTAGCTGACAAGGATTTTTCAAATGCTTGTCTTTCAGTGCGGGGTAAAAGTACACAGTGAAGAAAGAATAAACAAGCTGAGAGAAGGACTTTTGGGTTGGATTTTTTTTTGTTTGGTTGGTTTGTGGGTGTTTTTTTTTAACTATTCACAGTTAAAATGAACTCAAGGTTGTGTTAATTTTGTTGTCTGGTACTTGCAGGGAGCTTTGGTTTTCTGCCAATTTGTTTCCAAGTGTTTTTGAACCAGAAAGTATTAATAAATAGATTATTTCTTTTATTTTTTTTTAAACCATGTATTCATGGGCAAGTTATTTTTAATATACTAATAATTATTTATGTAGCTTCTATTTTCCACTGTATATAACATTTTGCTTCAAGCCTGCAAAATTTGTAATACTGAGTTTCTGAAAATAATAAATAATTTGCATAGAACTGTGGAGACAGTTAAAAAAATCTGTCAATGAAGAATACTTTTTTGCTCCCTTCTATTTTTTTTTTTTGAGGAAAAAAGAATATTTCCCTATATGTAGCTATTTTGACAGAGACTCTTTCTTCAGTGAGTGTCTGTTAATGGACATTCCCTATTTTGGAAGGACAATGGCTACAACATCACCAAGACATCAGAGGTTACTTTTGTCCTAGAGTTCCTGATATGTTTGAGTATGCATATAAAACATACATCTAATAGAAACATGTCAGATTATCTACTTAGCTTTCTTAAAATCTTGCTTTTAAAAGGTGACATATCTGAAAAAAATCAGTGATTAAATATCTGCTAGTTTGAAAACAAACCAGTGGGAGATTGTGAGTCAGAATTATAATTTTATAGAAAAAAAAAAAAGAAATGAAATAGTACAAGGAAAAACACTGACAAAGTTGGATACAACCTGACACCCTGTTAGTCAGGGTGGTGGTAGCAGTCTAAGTAAAGTGGCTCTGTTGAAGTGGTGATCCTGTAGAAAAGTCTGGTCTCCACCTGAAGGTCCAGTGGTAGCTCTTGTCCTCTGGGAATCCAGTAGGCAGGGCTGACTTTTGCAGTTCCAAGGCCCAGGTTATGTTCAGTTGGGAATGCTTGGCTCCTCCCCTCTGGGCAGAGCATCTCACAATGGGATGAAGTAATTCCAGTGAGGTAATTCCATGAGTCATGTGGTGGTTTCTTGATGGCCCATTAACAGAGATAACACCCGGAGGGAGTTATCAGGGGTGAGTCATGACAGGAGATAACGAACAGTGCCCCACCTGTTTTAACAGCTTGTGGAGATGGTAATAGAATATATCTTATAGTGCAACCTAGGACATTATCCACCCCTTGTTCTATTACCATCTACATCAAGCTTAATCAATACAATGCTGAACTTCTATATACATATATATATATATACGCACACACAATGAAAAAAACTTACACACAGTTCTCACTTAAAATTAGGTCTCCTTGTGGTACACAACGGGTTTCCCCATCTTCCTGCATTACTTACTAAGTATAACCTGGTCTTTGAGCAAAAACAATCCCACGGATGGGTTTGCCTCTGCCTGAGGTGGGACTAATCCAAACAGTCTTTCCTAAAATACTTCTCATGTGTACCACAGGGACTTTATCTTCATCTACGGTGTGCAATGGTTCAGTCTGGGTAGGACCGGCCTGATTGATGGAGGCTTTTGTGTTGACTATCCAGGTGGCCTTTGCTAAATTCAGTTCCCAATTTTTGAAGGTCCCTCTGCCAAGTGCTTTTAAAGTCGTTTTAAGCAGTCTGTTGCACCGTTCAACTTTTTTGGCAATTGCTGTATGATATGGGATATGATATACCCATTCGATTCCATGTTCTCTAGCTTAGGTGCTTATGAGGCTGTTATTGAAATGGGTCCCGTTGTCCAACTTGATTCTCTCAGGGGTGCTGTGTCTCCACAGGACTTGCTTTTCCAGGCCCAAGATGGTGTTCCGGGCAGTACCATGAGGCACAGTATAGGTCTCCAACCATCCCGTGGTTGCTTCTACCATGGTCAGCACGTAGCGCTTTCCCTGGCGGGTTTGGGGAAGGGTGATGTAGTCCACTTGCCATGCTTCCCCATACCTATACTTTGACAATCATCCACCGTACAACAGAGGCTTCACCCACTTGGCCTGTTTGATTGCAGTGCAGGTCTCACAAGCTGTGAATGACCTGTGAGATACTGTCTATGGCTAAGTCTACCTCTCGATGACAGGCCCATCTGTACGTTGTATCTCTCACTTGATGACCAGAGGTATCATGGGCTCAACGAGCTAGAAATAATTCTCCTTTGTGCTGTCAGTCTAGATTCACTTGTGATACTTTCACTTTGGCAGCTCAGTCTACCTGCTCGTTGTTACAATGCTCTTCATTAGCCCGACTCTTGGGTACATGTGCATCTATGTGTCAAACTTTCACTGTCAGCTTCTCTGCCCGGGCAGCGATGTCCTGCCAAATCTCAGGGGCCTAGATGGGTTTTCCTTTACGCTGCCAGCTGGCCTTTTTCTAGCCATCGAGCCATCCCCACAGAGCGTTAGCTACCATCCAGGAGTCAGTGTAGAGATGGAGCCTCGGCTATTTCTCTCGTTCGGCAATATCCAAAGCCTGCTGGACGGCTTTAAGCTCTGCGACTTGACTCGATCCACTTTGTCCCTCGGTAGCTTGTGCAACTCGTCGTGTGGGGCTCCATACCGCAGCTTTCCATTTCTGATTTGCGCCTACAATTCGGCAGGAACCGTTGGTGAAGAGGGCGTAACGTCTTTCACTCTCTGGCAGCTCGTTATATGGGGGTGCTTCCTCAGCACGTGTCACTTGCTCCTCCTTTTTTTCTGAAGACATCTTAAAAGTCTCACTTTCAGGCTAGTTTGTTATAATTTCTAGAATCTCAGGGCGATTCAGGTTTTCAATACGGGCATGCTGTGTGATGAGGGCAATCCATTTGCTCCACGTGGCATCAGTGGCATGGTGAGTAGAGGGAACCTGTCTTTTAAACATCCACCCCAGCACTGGTAATCGGGGTGCCGGGAGGAGTTGGGCTTCTGTGCCGATTACTTCTGAGGCGGCTTCGACTCCTTCATAGGCAGCCAAGATTTCCTTTTCTGTTGGGGTGTAGGTGGCTTTGGACCCTCTGTAGCTTTGGCTCCAGAATCCCAGTGGTCGGCCTCGAGTCCCCCCAGGCACCTTCTGCCAAAGGCTCCAGGACAGACCACGGCTGCCAGCTGCGGAGTAAAGCACATTCTTTACTTTTGGTCTCATCTTGACTGGGCCAAGGGCCACAGCATGAGCGATCTCCTGCTTGATCTGGGTGAAGGCTTGCTGCTGTTCAGGGCCCCAGTGGAAATCACTCTTCTTGCGGGTTACCAGGTCTACCAGAGAGAGTTCACGATCTGGCTGTATTCAGGAATGTGCATTCTCCAGAAGCTTATGGCACTTAGGAAGCTTATGGCACTTAGGAAAGTTTGTGTCTCCTTTTTGCTGGTTGGTGGGGACATCGCAGTGATCTTATTGATGACTTCTGTGGGAATCTGATGCCGTCCATTTTGCCACTTCACCCCCAGGAACTGGATCTCTCGAGCCGGCCCCTTGACTTTGGTCTTCTTGATGGTGAAGTCAGCTTTCAGGAGAATCTGGATGATTTTCTCTCCTTTCTCAAATATTTTCGTTGCTGTGTCCCCTCACACAATGATGTCATTAATGTACTGCAGATGCTCCGGAGCCTCACCCTTTTCCAGTGCAGTCTGGATCAGTCCATGGCAGATGGTGGGACTGTGCTTCCACTCTTGCGGCAGTCGGTTCCAGGTGTACTGTACTCCCCTTCAGGTGAAAGCAAACTGAGGCCTGCACTCTGCTGCCAGAGGAATGGAGAAAAATGCATTAGCAATATCAGTAGTGGCATACCATTTTGCTGCCTTGGATTCCAGCTCATACTGGAGCTCTAGCACATCTGGCACAGCAGTGTTCAGTAGTGGAGTCACTTCATTCAAGCCACGATAATTTGCTGTCAATCTCCATTCTCCGTCAGATTTGCGCACAGGCCAAATGGGGCTGTTGAAGGGTGAGTGGGCCTTGCTGACCACCCCTTGGCTTTCCAGCTCACGGATCATCTTGTGGATTGGGATCACGGCATCTTGATTTGTCCGGTACTGCTGGCGGTGCACTGTCGAGGTGGCGACTGGGACACATTGTTCTTCCACCTTCAGGAGCCCAACTGTGGAAGGATTCTCTGATAGTCCAGGCAGGGTGTTCAATTGCCTAATGTCCTCTGCCTCCACAGCAGCTATTCTAAAGGCTTAAGGATGTCCTTTTGGGTCTTTGAAGTATTCACTCTTGAGATAGTCTATGCTGAGGATGCATGGGGCCTTTGGACCAGTCACGATGGGGTGTTTCTGCCACTTGTTCCCAGTTAAGCTCACTTCAGCCTCCAGTACAGTCAGCTGCTGGCATCCTCCTGTCACCTCAGAAATAGAAATGGATTCCGTCCCCATGTACCTGGATGGCATCAGAGTGCACTGAGCGCCAGTATCAACTAAAGCTGTGTATTTTTGTGGGTTAGACGTGCTAGGCCATCAGATCCACACAGTCTAATAGACTCTATCATCTCTTTCCTTTACCTGGCTAGAGGCAGGGCCCCTCTAATCCTGGTCGTGGTACACAATGCTCTCTTCCTGTAAATATGTTCTTGAGGTCCCTTCAAGAGGATCAGTAATATTATTCCTGTACTGTCTGGGGTTCTGTCCACGAGAGACCAGAACAGTGTTGAACTTAGACGCGTTTCTTGAGTTAGCTGTATTTCATTTCAATTCACGTACTCGGGCTGCTAAGGAGGAGGTGGGTTTTCCATTCCACTTCTTCATGTCTTCTCCATGCTCCTGTAGGAAAAACCAGAGATTACCTCGCGGAGTTTNNNNCAGAGATTACCTCGCGGAGTTTGTCTTCTCCCCCTGGCTGGGGAGCGTCTGCTCTTAATGGCATAGACTCTTGTTGGT
>VZTJ01003792.1:720100-743199 GCA_013397795.1 Orthonyx spaldingii | reverse complement strand
TAGGGAAGGGGGGCAGGAAACAGGGAGGGGGGTGGATGTAGGAGATGGGGAAGGAAGGGATGTAGGAGATGGGAGGGGAGGGCAGGGGCTCACGGGGGTGATCCAGGAGCTGAAGGGGAGCGGGAGCTGGGAATGAGGGTGTGAAGAGGGTGGAGGGGGGGCCAAGAGCTGGAGAGGGGGATCCAGGAGCCAGGGCAGGCGGGGGAGACGCAGGACATGGGAAGGGGGATGCAGGATGCGGGAAGGGGCGATGCGGGAGCCGCTCACCCGAAGAGCCCCCGCAGGAAGGAGTGCGAGCCCTTGACCCGCTTCTCGGCCTCCGCCATGAGCTGCACGGCCTCCCGCTCCTTGCCGGCGCTGTCCATCGCTCCCGCTTCTCCTCCTCTGCTTCCTCCTCCTCCGCCGCGGCACCGGGAGCGCGGCGGGCGCGTGCGCGGGGCGGGGCGCGCGCAGGATGCGGGATGCGGGATCCGGGATCCGGCAGGGATGAGCGGCTCCTCCCTCCGCGCAGCCGCGACCCTTTGGGTATCCCGAAGGGAGATTCCTTCAGGAGCTTCCTCAAAAGATGGCTGTGCTTGATTCCCAGGGAATGGGAGCGGGATCCCAGCTTAGTGCTGGCGGTGGGATCTGGGTCAGGTCAATCCTTATCCTGAAGGTTATGTATGTTACTCTCCGAGTTTCCAGGGAATTACCTCACCTGTAACGCTGGAGAGCTGAAGCTCAGATTCCCGGGAGGTGGGCTACACTGTCCTGGGAATATTCCACACTAAGGATAGTCAGGAGAAGGGACACCTGTGTCCTGCCCCCGTTACCTGAGCGCACATTTGAGTTGCTCAGCAACGTCCCTGGAAGGAGTGAGCCCTGTGCGGGGGAAACCTGGGATATTCCTGCCTGATCCCTCCCCTGCGCACTCGGGCCGAGGGAATTCCATAACCCTGAACCCGCCGGACTACAACTCCCGGCGTGCCTCGCGGCCGGCGCGCGGCGTCGACGCCACTGTCCTGCGACCGTTGTCTCCATGGCGACGCTGGCGCATCCCGGCGTCGCTCCCATGGGAATGTCCCGCACGGCGTCCCGGTAACCGCGGGAACTGGGGAAGGAACACTCCGCGATCCCCCCCGCTCCGCTGTCCCGGATCCCGCCCTGGAAGGGAATGCCGGCTCTGCACTGCCGGGAACACCTTGCGATCCCCCGGGAAGGCAAATCCCGGCTCCGGTGTCCCAGCAATTCCAGGTGAGTGACCTGGTTTCAGGGCTGGGAGAAACTAAAGCCGGGAGCATTTCCCAAGCCAGGACCGACCATGCCCATCCAAGCTCGCTGGGAAAACGAGGAACTGTTCCACACTGGATCCCAAATAACCCCAGGGGTTTTTCCCTTTTCCAGGCACGACAACATGGAGTCTTTTTCTCTCTCTGAGCTCGGGCTCCCAACAGAAAACAAAGCTATCCAGGGAATTCTCTGCCCCATGGCTGTGGAGCTCTGCCACCTCCTCCTCGCCCTGGAACGGGAAGATGGGATTTGTCCGGCCTTTCCCAATTTGGGGGAGAAGGCGGAAAAATTAGCCAGAGCTGTGCAAGAACTCGCTGCTGTGGCAAGGAGGTGAGTTGGATGCGAGTCTCCCGGGTGGATTTGGGGGCTGGGAAGAGATGGGAAAGGTGGCAGGGAGCCTGCATCCTCCTGGAGAGGTGGGATTGGGAGTGGGGAATAGACAGGAGCGCTGAGCCCAGTCCTTCCATTCCAGGCTGTCCGAGGATCCCGGTGAGGGAGGGACCATGGAGATGTGTCCCGTGGGTGAATCCCTGGTCCAAGCTGGGAGGGACATGGTGCTGGCAGCGTTCCAGCTCCAGGAGCAGCCGGAAAGCCCTCAGCACCAGGAGCACCTGGCAGCGGCCACCAAGAGGATCCTGATGGAGACAGCAAAGGTGAGGGGGAAAGCGGGAAGGGACACGAGCAGCGGGAAGCTCCAGCAGGTCCATGGAGCAAATCACACTTCCTCCCCCCTCCAGTGATGAAATGGGAATGGGAATTCCTGACCTGAGCAGCTTTTCTGCCTTGTTTCCTGGTTAGATCCTTCAGCTGGACGAGGCTGCAGGGATGAGGAGGATAACTGGGGCTGCCAGCTGGCTCTTGGAATGCCTGAGCGTGCTGCGGGATGCCCGGGACACTCCAGGGCTGCTGGCTGCATTCCAGGCCTTTTCCGAGGCTGTGCTCCTGCTGAGCTGCCTGACAGCCGAGCGCCTCCAGGAACTCGGGGATTGTCCTGGATGGAAGAGCTTGGCCCAGACCCTGCAGCTCCTCCACAAATGTGTCCCACTCATCCATACAGCCAAGCACGACACCCTGACGCATTCCAGGGATTGCCAAGCTGACCTCTCCCAAAACTCCATTTTCCAGCTGACAGAGAGGACCATCAGGGAGCTCCTCTCCCTGCTCACGGAGCCACGGGACAGGAGCGGGATCTTATCCCAGCAGGTGAGCAGGCTCCTGGCTCTCCTGTCCCACCCAGACCCCCTGCACCTCTCCGAGGGCGGGTTCAGCTCCCACTTGGAAGCGATCATTCTCCATGGAATGCTGCTGGCAGAGTCATCCAGGCCGGATCTGCAGCTGGAGCTCGTGGAACGTTGCTGGGCCCTGCTACAGTTGAGGAGGAGCATCTGCAGCCACATGAGCCAGAGGGAGGGCCAGCCAGGACAGAGCCAGGGAGAACACGGACTGGAGCGGGAATGGCATAGCCTGAGGGAGGAGGTGGAAAACCTGGACCGAGCAGCGCTCAGGACCACTCTGTGCCAAATCCTCGATGGATTCTTCGAGGAGAAGGAGCCCCTGAGGCAGCTGGTTGAAGGTGCCCTTAGCCTTGCTGGTTCAGGATGTTTTCCAGCAGGATCGGGAGGAATTTTAAGGAAGCTCCAGCCCCTCATTGCCGCCTTCTTCGCTCAGGCCCAGCGGATGCTCCGAGTGGCCGATCTGGTCCTGCTCAGGTGCACCAAGGCCCAAATTGCCAGGGAAATCCAGGAGGGCGAGGAGCACCTGCGGAGCCTCCTGGCCAGCCTCCCTTCCCTGCTCATGGAAACAAGCAGGAATACCATGGAGCAGCTCCAGGCCCTGCGCTGTGCCTGGGCCAGAGCCACTGACAGCCTCCTGCGCTGCTTTGAGGAGACCATTGGCATGAGGGAATTCCTTGAGTTATCCATCCTGGAGCTGGCCAAGCACAGGGAATGGTGCCAAGTGGCGCTGGGATGCCGGGATCCCGAGGGATTCTCCTGGCACGCTGCTCGCCTCACGGGCTGGGCACGCTGGGTGGTTGGAGCCACCACCCGGCACGTGGACAGGGCCACGGATCCCATCTTCAGGAATGGTTTGCTGGTGTGGGTGGAGCAATTGGCCAAATCCATCCTGGAGATGGGAGCAGTCACAGCCCTCCTTCCAGGGAGATTTTCCTGCCTCCAAAGCCAGGATGCCTTTTCCCAGGCAGCAAGCTGCCTGATGGACTCTGCTCTCCGTGTCCAAGCCGGGCTGGATGGGTCCAACCACCCGGAGATCCTCAGCCCGCTCCGGGAGCGAGTGCGGAGCACCAAGGTGGAAAAGGGACTGGAGCTCAGCCCGTCCCATACTGGGATACAAACCAGTACGGATGAGGCAGCATTCCAAAGCAATATCCAAAGTCATCCATCTTCACCGGCAGCTAATTTCCACCTGGATCCATGGCAAGGGGGTACACACCCTGTCATCACAGCTCTCCTGGGAGCATCCCGAACCGGTGACACAGACACTGTCCGTGCTGCTTGCTCCATCCTGCTGCAGCTCTCCGATGGCTGTGTGGAAGCAGCACGGGAAGCGCTGCCTGTGGCCGAGCCCCCCCAGCTCCAGGTGCTGGAGCAGCACTGGGATATTGTGGCACTCACCCCACAGATTGTCAGCCTGGCCACAGAAATGGCCTCCAGGCTGCTTCCTGCTCCAGGCAGGCTTCTCCAAATGGCACTGAGGCTCTTGGAAAGGATCCGGGAGACTCAGGAGTGCCTGGCAGCCGTGGCAGGCTCTTGGAATGGTCTGGCCCAGCAAGTGCTTGGGTTTGTCCTGTCGGGTGATTTTCCAAGAGGGAAGCAGGCTTTGGATGAGACCATGCTGGGTTTAGCAGGAGCAGTGCAGCTGGCAGGGGACATTGCAAGCACAGCCGGCAGTAAGGAAAATCCCAACCCATCCCATGTCCAGGAGAGCTTTCTGCAGCTCCAAGCCAAGTTTTCCTGTGCTCAGCTGAACACCAGAGTGTTCCTGGAGAAGGCAGCATCCTTCAGGGAATCCTGTGGGATGGAAAAGGCCATCCTGGAGCTGCACGGTGTCCGGTGGGCCGTTGGCATGTGTGTCCTGCTGCATGCCATGGATCAGTTCATGGGCAGGGATGTCCTGTTCCTGAGGGAGCTGAGCAGAACTGTGAGGAACAAGGCTGGCCCACGGAGCCTCTTGACTGCTGTGGCCGAGCATTCCCTGAGGCTGCAGGAAGCTGCCCGGCTCTCCTACTTATCCTGCCCTGGAGACCGCGGTGCCAAAGAAATCCTGGTGCTCCGGGAGGAAATACAGGTGCTCGTGGAAGCGCTGCTGGATGTGTCCAACACCCTCCTGCTCTCCCCACTGCCTACTGCCAGCCTGGCTATCCGCTTCCAGCTCCTGCAGAGGGATGTGGCCCTCAGGGCCAAGGCGCTGTTGCTCCATATGGAAAGGGTCAATATGGAACAGCTGCAGCTCATCCAAGATGTGGTTGGAACAGCCGTGTCCACCCTCTCCCAAAAGGAGAAGGAGAGGAGCAAAGAGGCCTTTGAGGAGAAGGCAAATCGGCTCATGGCTGATGTCCAGTGGGTCAAGAACACCCTCCGGGATGCTCCAGAGGCCGGCGCTCAACTTCCATCACAGCCTGACCTGCTCTCCATGGCTGATCACCTCCTGCTCCTCACAGCTGACATGGTGGGAAGTGCCCGGCGGCATTTCCGGAGCCACCGGGACACTGGGGATCCCTGCCAGGACACTGGGGATCCCCATCTGGACAGTGTGGTGTGGTACTGGTCAGCCAAGGCACACTACCTTGTCACACAGCTCCAGGTTATCCATGGAATGGACAGGGACATCCTACAGCGCCTCATGGAATGCCTGCAGCGGAAACACTTCCCAGGATCACCCAATGGCACAGCCGGGCTCTCCCCAGCCCCAGAGGCCACCAAGGCAGCGGGAATTCATCCATGCAGGAGTGGAGGAGCAAGTGGAACTGTGCAGGAGGTGGGTGAACTGGTGTGGTAGCTCTTTTCCCTGGCAGGGTGTTGGTCAGGGCTGTCCATCATTCCTGGTGCACCCAGCATGGAGCAGGAATGTGAAGGATGCTGGCAGGGCCTCTGGAGGTCAGCAGGCTGACCCTGGGCCACTCAGGCAGCTCAGGTTGCTGGCAGCCCTGGATATCCGATCAGCCAGACTCTCCTACATCCATCCCGATCCGCCATTTCAGAGGCAGGGGGGCTTTACCACTCTGCCTCACCTCCACACATTCCCTCTGGGAATACCAGCAACTCCATTCCCATGGGTGTCAGGAGCTGGGAAAGCCTTTGGCAGACAACACAGGTCCCTCAGCAAAGTGGTTTAGGGCTCTAATTGTGCTGGGAATTAATTGCAAACTGTCACCTAGCAGGACACCCTATTCCCATTTGGAGATGGCTCCAAGGGCTTTGGATTTAGGAAGAAGGGCTGGTGGGAAGGTGGAACGGACCCAGCAGGGGGTGGGCAGCTCTCCCACCAACTTCACCCACCAAAATCTCCTTCAGAAACACCCAGGTGGAGGAGACCGCTCGGGATCGCTGTGTCCACACATTCCAGGCTTGGAATCTGCTCCATTATTGTCTCGACAGCAGCAGGATGGCACTTCCAGCATCTCCCCTGCAAAGCAGGAGAGGGGAAACTGTGACATGAGGCAGGGTGGCCCCAGCAAGGTGTCCCAGGTCAGCCAGGACATGGCCACGAGGATGCTCCACATGGCTCAGTTCCTGCGGAAGAAGGGCCCCATTGCGGTAGGCAGTGTTTCACCCCTCCCGTTTTCCGTTAGGATCATGGCAGCTCTAGCCCAAATCCCTGTGCCACCCTGCTCTTGGGAGAGTGGCACCAGCTCTGTTTATGCAAAATACTCCAAATTCCTTCCTCCTGGTTGGATGTGAGCTTGGCATCCTGTCCTTTCCTCAGGATGTATATGAGCCTCCTGGACCCTCCCTGTCCTGCAGGAAAAGCTTTTTTTTCCCTTCTCTTCCCAATCCCATTGATTTTTATCCCATTCCAGAGCAAGGAGCAGTTTGTTGCCTGTGCCAGGCAAATGGCTTCTGACGGGCAGGTGGTTGTTAAGTTTGGGAACATCCTTGCCAAGCACTGCCTGGATCAGAGATGTTCCATGGAGCTGCTCCGCGCTGCCGAGCACACCCAATCCATCAGCAGCCAGCTCAGTATCGTGGCCAGGTGAGCTGCCAGAAGCTGGGATCACCTTTCCCAAGGTCATCCAAGAGAGATCCCTTCTCCAAGGAATGTGGGTGGTGGTCCCCAGAGGTCCTGGGGGAGGTCAGTGCTGTCCAAGAGCTGAGGAACAATTTGGAGGCCTCCATTCCCTCCATGGGTTTCCCTACTCCAATGACACAGGGGACAAGCTGGGTTTGGAATAACAACTCTGTCAGGATGTCCAATATCCTTCCAATAAAATCCTGCGGAATGTCTTTGAAGGGTGAAAGCAGTGACTGGGGAGAGCAAGGCCTCCTCCGAGCTGCTGGTGAGCAACGTGCAGAACCTCATCCGAGCAGTCCAGCACGTCCTGAGGGCGGCCGAGGCAGCCTGTGTCAAAGTGAGTCCATCATGGAATCAATCCTGGAATTATTTGGGTGGGAAGGGTTGCTCCAAGCCCCGTCCAACCTGGTTTGGAACACTCTCAGGGATGGGGCAGCCACGGCTTCTCTGTGCCAGGGCCTCCCCACCCCACAGGGAAGGGCTTCTCCCTAAGAGTGAAGCTGATGGCAGCAATTCCACACTGTGGGAACTCCTCATCCAGGTCTGGCTATGGGAGCTGGGATCTGGCTGCTGTGGGACTCCAGCTGGAGTAAATATTCCTCTTGGAATGTCTTTATTTTGTACCTTTCTGTCTCGTTTCCAAAGCCCACCCTGCATCATCCCAGACATTGACTCTGTCCTTGAAATCACCTTTACCTGGTCCATTTCACACTTAATTTTTGGACTGTAGAGCACCTTTATTTGGATTTAGTCCATATTATCCTATCCTCTTTATTCCCAAAAGCCAAAATCCCAAGTTTCCCATGCAGCTGCCATCAATAGCCATCTGATCTGACTGTAAAGTTTGTGAGAGCAGCTTTTTCCTGAAAACAACTGGAAAACAAGTGCAACCACCACCAGCCTCTCCCTGACGCAGTGTTTCCACCTGAATCCCATCCTCCTCTATAATCCAGCTGCTTTTTCTGGGATCAGCATCTCTTTTTGAAGGTTTTTTAGAATCCCACAATCAGCCCCAAGGGTGACAAAGCTCCTCCTGTGCTTAATTAAATTCAAAACTCCCTCTATTTGTCCATTTTTCGCTTTGCTGATGCCAGCCTGGATGCATTAATTAATTTTGACTGTCTAGATTTCAAAGTCCTTTAGACCTGGAAATTTCCCTTTGGAAAATTCCCTGCTTATCAATAAACTGCCCTCCTTTTCCCTCCCTGTAAAAAGATTTTGAAGCATTAAGAGGTAGTGATGCCGTGTGGATCACGCACACATTGGCACATCCAGACTTTTCCATTATTTAGGATGCACAGGGATCTATTAAAGCAATTCCTTTGTTCAACAGGGCTTGGGACAGCCCTCGGCTGACCCTGAAGAAGAAGAAGTTGCTGCTTTATGCCAGCAGTGGAGGAAAAACCTGACACAGCACAGAGCCAAGGAGGCATTAAATTCCGACCGGGATGAATTAGGGCTCCGGAAAACTCGGGGGGCAAGGGCTGAGCCCACCCTGATGTCTCTGGTGCAAGAACAACCCCCTCGGAGCAGGAATATCCCAAAGCATCCCAGGAAAGGACATACAGTTATGGACAGACACCTATAAATCCAGAGAGGGACTCCTTGTCCCGATGGCATTGGAAGCAGAGGAGGAATATTTTGCAGTGTGAAGGATTCATGTTGGAGGTTTTCATCATGGCAGGAAAATCTTGGAACAGGCTCTGTCGGGAGGCCAGGAATCTTCTGGTGAGTGTTTTACCCCTAGGTGGTAAGATGGGATAGATGGGGCTTTGGAAAATCCTGATCCAGTGGGAGGTGTCCCTGCCTACGGCAAGGGGTGGAATGGGATGAGTTTAAGGTCCCTTCCCAGCCAAACTATTCCAGGATTCTGTGATCCAGACATGCTCAATCTTTCTGCAGTCTTTCAACCTTTCCTCCTTCACATATCCAGGGATACAGCAGTGGGGAGCATTTTGTCTCTCCTGCTGCCCCTGATCCTGCGGATTTCTTCCCAAAATCCCACTCAGCCCCAGGAGTCTCTCCTATCCAGAGTAAACATTCAATCCCCATGATCACCCACCTCACAGCTTCCAAAGTATTCCAGACTGGTGACACTGCTGCTCCTGTACCCTGGCTCTCCACATACATCCTTCCCAGCCTCAGGGTCATCAGTTGTCCAATGGAAACACTGCTCCATGCTGGAATTCTGCAGGAGAGGTGGAAAGGAGTCTCCCCTGTGGAATACAGAATCCAACACCACAGGAGATCACAACTGGCTCCATGGTGGCTGCAGCCCATTCCAGCCCACCCTGGTGTCCCCACCTGCATCCCAACCACCTTCCCCATGCCAGGAATTCCATTACTTGCGTGGTAGAAAGGAATCTCATCCAAGGAAAAGCAGCAGCAGCAGCACACCGGAGACTCTGGGAAGCAATCTGCAATGGATAAAGCAGGGAGCAGGGGTGGATGGAGGAGCAAACAGCTGGAATGAAGGAAGGAAGAAAGGAATTACACATGGAGACAACAGGCTGTGAGGACTCACAGGCCTTTGTATCCATGTTCTATATCCACACTGTTTTCCCTTCTGGCTTGGTTTTTTGAGGAAAACCTTGACCAGTCACACCAGTGAATAGATGAAGAAATAATGGACTACTAATAAAGGGACTAATGGATTACTCCAAAACAACAACCCAGTTCCATGTTTATTATCTACTTTTCCTGCTCATAAAATTCATAAAATTAATGGAATTCACATTCTGGGAGATCAGGAAGGCAAATTGAAACCACAATTGCCTTCAGAGATGGCAGGAATCACTGGCTTCCCTTGGCTAATCCATGCAAGGCAAAACCTCAGAATTTGGGATAAACACTCTGCTGTCCCAGTGGAAACACCACTTGGCCAACAAACAAGAGGAAAAGGTCCATGACCATCACTTGGTCGAGGGACAAATGAGGAAAAGGCCCACCAAGGAAGAGTCTCAAGGCAGAGAAACATTCCAAAGGGGCGAGAAGCAGATGGTTGGTTGAGCAGCCGGCACATTTTTATCAGAAAGGCAGCTGGCTGGGAATGACTCCATGTCCTCTGGAGAAAAAGCAGCCCCAGAGGCAGGACAAGAGGTTTGGACGACAGTTGTGCTCCCCCATGCACAACCTTGGGAATTCAACACATGCAGGATGCTCCATGATGGAAAACGGTGACTCTCTCCAAGAGGCTTCAGGACCAGGTACAAGGTTACATTAAAACCCCACAAACCATCCCAAAAAAGCCCGGCTTTAGTCCCCCTCATCCCAGCTGCCACCGTATGCACATGGAGTCATCACCAGGAATTAACTGTACCCTTTTTAATTGTTTTGTTAAAAATGTCGTCGAGACACCATGAATACAAGTACTGCAGTTACAGCCATACAAAAAAAGCAATACAAATTAAGCAGCTGAATACAAAAATACGTTGAAATACATGAACACCACAATGGAACTCGGAGCACTAAATCCCAATCGTGTAGGCGTGGAAAAAAATTAAATAAAAACTTTTTTTCTCGTATTAGACAACGTAGTTTTCTCCACTTTGAACAGTTACTTTTGCTAGTTATGTACTTCACAATTTCTTCTATGTACAGCATAGAATAAAATACTTTTAAAAGATATGACATTTTTCATCCTCAATATGTGATATAGTCTCTTTTACACTAATATTGACTGCAGGAATAAAAACTGTCTGTGTCTTACATCAGCTAATTGGAAAAGGAGGAGCGACGCTTTCCTTTGAATTCATTTCCGTGGGGTTTCCCATCAGTTCGGGGGTTTGGCAGTCCTGGAACAGCATCTCTCCTGGGAATTCATGTACATAATATTGCTTGGATCTATACAAATGTGGCAATCGGATCTACGTGGTGGTTGGGAAAGAGGCAGCTCACACATATACAGCTCTGGGGATTTTCCATGACTTATTTACAATGAAAGTGCTTTTCTCAGCTCTAACACGATCCAGGGGGGATTGGTTTCCTTTCTACAGATCAATTATTAGTCTCCCTGAAATTGGAAAAAAAAAAGGATTCTCTAGAAAATACCACAGCTTTGCAAACACTCGAGCGTACTGGAGAACTGCGTGTGGTTCGGAGATTAGCAGCTGAAAAGTGGTGGGAATTATAATTTAAAAATAAATAAAGCCAAAAGAGGTAACCCAGGTACAAAACAGCAGAGAACTGCAATATCCACAACGGTAAAAAGACTCCAAAGCCATCTGCTAACAAAACGGGGAAGCGGTGGGATCGAAAGTCTTGAAAACATCTTTTAAGGATTTATCATCCGACTCCCCACTGGGATCGCTCTCCGGGGTCTGCGTTACCTGTCCGGGCTGCCTCACCTGCCTGGGGTCGCTGTACTGCGGCCGGATTAATCCCGACAGAGCCTGGATCGGGAGATTATGAACAGCAGGAGCGGTGCTGGAGTGTTTAGCCTGAGATTTACCGGTGCTGTTTGCCTTGTCTGAAGCAGCTTCCGCTGGTCCTTCCGTGGGTTTTTCCGTGTTGGAGGCAGCCTTCTGCTGGGACGCATCTTCCGTGAGACTGGGCTCATTTTTACTGGAATTTTTCAAAATACTTTTTTTCTGGTTCTCTCCGTTCTCTCCCGAACTGGCCAGAGCAGTGTCCGAGGCTGAGCTGTGATCCCTGGGGTCGTACAAACTGATCCCGCTCAGGATGGAGCTGGGAGTTCCCAGCCTAACACCGCTGGATGATAATTTGGGCGCGTACGGAGGCAGAGCATCAGGGTCGGATTTCGGAGTCGCGGCTTCCGAGGGCTGAGATGAGCTGGCAGCAGCTCTGGCGAGGCGGGGGTCAAACTTGGGAGGGTGGGAATCCTTCCCGACTCCGTGGTGCGTGTCTGCACTTGACAGTCTGTGGAGTCTGGGATCGACGTTCTTTTGCAAGCGAGGATCCCCCAGTTTGCTGGAGCTACTGGCATGGGAATCTGCGGATGGATCCAAGTAGCCACCCCGGCCCGCGAGGCTGTTTTTGGCCTTGGCAGCAAGCCGGGGATCAGCTGGCATCGCATTGGGATGCGGATCATTCTTCAAATTCCGCAGTTTATTCAGTCTCTGGTCGGCTATGAGTGGAGGGAGAGGTAAATTGATGGAAGAGACAGGGTCGGGTTTAGGCAGAGGGATTGGGAGCAAGTCCTCGGGGGCCCACACAATGTGCTTGGCAAAGTTGGGTTTCATCAGGGTCACATCCATCTTAATGTGGCTGAACTGGCGCAGCTGCGAGCGCGGATCCCGTAACGTGACGCCCGGCAGAGGTTCCAAGGGAATGAGGAATGCTCGCTCCCTCAACTCCCTCTCTGAGTCCTCGTCGTCGTCATCCAGCCCTTTCTGCTTGACCTTCACTCCGGCGTGGGCGTGGTGCAAATCCAGCTTGGCCCCGGCCAGGGAGGAGCTGGGATGGCCGCCCTCACTGACCTTGTGCATCCGGGGATCTCGGGCCAGCCGGGGATCCAGGGACGCCGACTCCGAAGGTTTCCTGGGGTTGGGCCTTGGAGAGGCCCGGAGTCTCGGGTCAGCAGCCTGAGGCCCCACACCTTTGTCTTTGGCCAGCCTCGGATCCGTAGGCATCCCAAGCATGTGCTGCTCCGTGGAATGTTGCTGCCGATTCCTAAAGTTTTCGCTTTGTTTCTTTAAGGTTTTGAGGATTGATTTAACACTGCTCCCCTCTTCCTCCTCACTACTGGAATACCAGTTGACATTGTCATCTAAAAATCAAAGAAATGCCACAACATTTAGATTATTCCAGCAAATAATCCTTAGAGAATCAAACACTCCATAATGGGAAACTTCCCAGTAAAGCCAAACTGAAAAAATCTGCTATTAAATCACTCCCTGTGTCATAAAAATCACAACCTCAAATGACAAAAATTTACTTAATCAAAGAACTGCCATAACAAAAACAACCTGGAGGTAGTAGAGACAGAATGCAGCAGAGCTTGGGAGTGTCTCCATATCCATCAATATTAATTTGGGAAAATAACCTGCTTTCAAACAATCCTTATCGGTATTAGTAAAAAAAAAAAAAAATCTAAAATCTGAGTCTTGAGGGGAGAAGGAAAAGTAAAATGGCCCCTTGCAGTGGTCTTTAATCCAGGTAAATTATGAATTTGCTGCCTTACTTAATCCAAATCCCAAGGTCTGCAGGAGAAGTTCAGGAAGGGAAGAAATCAGAATTTTATTTTAAAGGGTATCAGAGAGGTAAAAATGCTGCTCTAGAGGAAAAACATCAAGAGGTGCAATCAAAAAAAAAAAAAGATCTAGGATGCCCTTCCAGTCCTGGCAGCGAGAAACAACCACTCTGGTTCAACGAGGGATTTTCCAAAGTCATTACAGACCAAAGAACCTTTCAAAAGTGCAACTAGATCCAAAAATTATTAATTGGAGCTAGGATGGACTGAGCCTACACTACAATCCTAGAACAAGCTGAGAAAAAGAGCTGAAAATATTGAGCTGCTGCTTGGACATTCCCAACAACTGAAGGATGACACAACGCAAGTCAACGTGAATGGATTTTTTAACCATGGCCATTCAGTACTTTGAGAATTCCAACCCAATCCTGCTCACCTTCATCTTTGCTCATGGCCCTCTGGCCCTGGCTGCTGGCAGAGTCTCCATCCCGTTGGTGCTTCTGGCTCAGCCTCACGTACAGGGCCTTCTGCATGGCTGGCAGGAAATCGGGCACGTTGATGCCCTGGTTGTGGCCCATGTGGCCACCCATGCAGTCTGACTCACTCCCACCCGGATGCGACTCCGGAGCCATCATGTGAGCCTGGTGATCCGTAAATTCTCCGTGCCACGCTCCATCTGCAGGACAAAACTCCAGTTAGCAGTTATCCCAGAGAAATTTCTACAGCTATAAACATGGAATCACGGAATGGGTTGGAAGGGAGCTTAAAACGCATCCAGTTCCATGCCATGGGCAGGGACACCTTCCACTATCCCAGGTTGCTCCAAGCCACATCCAACCTGGCCTGGAACACTTCCACGGATGGGGCAGCCACAGCTTCTCTGGGCAACCTGTGCCAGGGCCTCCCCACCCTTACAGGGAAGGAATTCTTCCCACAATCCCATCTCAACCTAAAACAAAACATGACTTAACAACACAACTGGACAGCACCAGCTGAAAACGCCGGAACACTGAAGACATTCCAGGAAGTTTCTATCCAAAATTCATCCAGCAGATGTCCCTACCTCCGGAATTATTGGCTGGCTGAAAGTTGTGTACAGCTTGGTGTGAATAATAGTTGTCGTAGAAGTCAGCCGGGTTCTGCATGGGCTCGTACTCCCCGGGCATCTGCTGGTACTGTGGCCCCGGGGGACAGTGATTGTCCCTTGGCATGTTCACCATGTGTCCCTGCACTCCAGGGGAATTGTAGGATCCTCCCATCCCGGGTGGGGTGAGGGGCGGCCCGCCCTGCTGCCCCTGCATGGGCATTCCAGTCTGGTTCTGCGGGCCCATGTACCCCGGGGGAACGCCCTGCATGGGGGGGCTCTGTGGCATTCCCGGCCCCTGGGGGCCTCCGCAGGGATGATGCCCAGGAGAACCGGGGTGCATCGGGGGCCCGTTGTGTCCTTGGGACATGCCAGGACCTGGCCCTGGACTCGAGCCTGGATTGTACATGTGCTGGGAATGTGGGTCATTGCCCTGGAACGGTGGCCTCGGGGGCGATGCGCTGTTGTAGAAGGTTGGTGGCCTGGAGGCAGAAGAAAATCAAGGAATCAAAATTTGGATCTACAAACACCAACAGCTTGCTGTCTCCTCCACCTCCCACTCTTATTTGACCTGATGTTGGATAAAATTCCCAAAGGAACATTATTTTCCAACTACACCCATTCCACATTCCTTAACTTGGCCAGAAACACTTTTTTTCCAATATCTGCTCATCTCCATCAGTTTTGCCCAAGAAAGAGCCAACTACAAAAAGACTGGAGCAGGGAATAAACTGCTCCAGTGCAGATGGAGATGCCAAACCAAGAGCCAATTCTGGAAGGTCAGGCCTAAGTTGCTTTCTATGGAAAACATGAAATAATTCTGGTATCAAATATGTGGCAGATCCCTAACTTATACCAGAATCCTGACCGGAACAACGATTAAAGATTAAATAATAAATATCCAGGAGAGTTCTCTCCAGAATTCCAACACCTACTTCTTCCCAATTTTGTGTGCCAAATCCACAGTGGGCTTCACGACGATTTCAAAAAGAGATGGGATTTTCTTATAATCTCCTGAAGGATCTTGGTAATTTTCCATGTCGGACTCGGAGAAGGGATATTGCTCCGGGGGGGTTGGTAGGAGTCCGACCCCCGGCGGGGGTTTGGGAAGAGGAACAATGCCCCGCTTTCGGAGTTCCTCCAGCTCCTTCTCATCTTCATTTTGGGGCTCCTCCTCGTTATTCAAAACCTGGAACAAAGCCGTGTGGCAAACACTCCAATTTTCCAGTATCCCAATTCAATCTAGTCTTGTGCCTTTTATTAAAATATTATTTCCATATTTAAATAAACAACTCTCCTGTTATGTGCTACAGTACTGCTGGATATTGACATCCAGCTCAGAGGATTCTAAACCCATTTTTGGGAGTTGTTTTCCAGGACACCAAATCCCAGCCAGGAAAATATTTCTCTGTTTCAGGAGATTTCCCACAAGTCCACTTCCTTCAAACAGGAGTGGAAGGAGTTATTCCAAGATTCCTCATGTTTTTAGTGTTGGATTCACACCCCTTGTTCTGTTAAGGCCTGGTGGGCAGTGACTGGAGAGGGAATATCCCAATAAACCAGAGCTGAGTATTTCCCAGAGCACATGGAAAAGGCACCTCCATCCTTTCCCCACCCCAAGAGCAGCAATCCCGACATTCCTGGTATCCGGAGCGCTCACCTTATCCAACAGCTCCTTGGTTTCCGCAGTCAGGGGAGCGTGGGAGAATTTGCATTTATCTCCTTGATAACACTTTGCTCCGGTGTGGTAGAACTTGCAGGGGAATTCATGTGAGGAGGAATTAAGGATTCCTAAGTTTTGGAAGGTTATAAAACCCAGCTGGCAGCTATCCCTCAATTCTTCACCAGGAATTCATCTTTATGGTAGGAATTTTGGAAGCTAATTAACCAACTTACCTTTTACTTCCTTTTAAAATTCTTCTAAAAATTATATTTCTGTGGTCTTTGAATTTAATTTTTACAATTATGATTAAAAAGGGGAAGGTCTCAATTCCAGAGGAAAACACCAAAATAATGACAAAGAGGAAGAGATCCGGGGTTTAAAAGTGTGGATAAATGTATCTAAAATTCCAGGGATTTTATCTTTGAAAATGCTACGAATCAATAATTTTATACTTTTTATTTCCTCTTCAGTCTTTGAGAAAAAAAAAGATCTTGTAATTAATCTACACAGTCAGTGGTACACTCTCTTAAAAAGAGTCACGTTTGAAAATCATTTATATCAAAATAAATAGAAATTAAATAATAGAAATTAAAATTTCAGTTGAATTTAGAAGTATTTTTAAAGGATATTGTGCAAATAAATGCAGTTCTCTCCTTTGGTGCAGTAACCCTGGATGTAAAACTTGCAGATTTCCTTTTTCTTTTCAATCTCTGCATCATGATCAAATTTACACTGTTCTCCCTATAAATAAATTGGAAAAAAAAAAACAAGGAACAGCCATTATTCACCTGAAATGCTGAGTAATTTAATTCCATAGTAAAAGAACATCCTCCTCAGCTGAATTTAAATTTTTCATCTCTACCAAAATTAAATTCCATTATGAAAGCAATAAAAGCAACAAAAACTGTGAATGGGGGGGTCTGGATATAAAGAAAATTCCTGGATTAGAAGTCAAAGGAATATAAGGAGTGGTGACGGAAAACAAGCTGCTCTTACAATCCCTATTCTCTGCCTCCACCTGTGAATTTGCATTAAAAAGGTATTTAAATAATATTTTACTGAATTATTTCCCATATGTTCTGTTATTCTTTAGGATTACTTCGCTGGATAGGGGTTTCAGGTATTTTTTTAGGATTTATTTTCCTGAAAAAGACACCAAGGGCTCTTTCAGTCCCTTTTAGAACTGAAGGTGGCAGCAAATACTCATCTGAGTCAATGGTATTTAAGGCAGCAAGAAACACAACATTTCCAATAATTTTCACTTTTATTCGCACCATTTGGGAAAGAAACAAAAAATCTCACCTCTAAATCCCAAGAAACCAAATAAAAGTGAAAAACACTCCATGTTTAAATTGTGTTTTCTAATAATTCCACTTTTTAAGTTTAGCACCACAAAGCAGTTTCTTCAAAGTTCCCAAACTAGCAGGAAATAATTTAATATATTGAGGAATTGTTGCCTATTTAGGGATTCCAGACTTGGGAGATTTGATGTCATTGATTCATTATCATTCTCAGGGTAAGTTTAGGATGTTTTTATTGAATATATTAATAAAAATATAGATTTTTAATAGAATTTAATTCAAAATGTGCAACGGAAGGGGATGTTTTTCCACAAATAATTCCATCTAGAAATGCTCAGCACATCAGAAATCAAAATAATGTGTTTCAACATCCAAGTTTGCTCTAAATCACCTAAAAATTAATGTAAAAAACAATTAAATTTACCTTAATGCATCTCCCTTCGAGGAAATATTTACAGATCTGTTTGCCCTTGTGCTCCACCGTGTGCTGGTTGATGAACTCCTGGCTCATATTAACCCATTTCTTCACTGGTTTGCCGTCCTGGGAAAAAAAAAAAATCCACATTTTATCACCACCTATTTGGAGCACTCATGATCCAGATCCTGGGAATAAGGACTGGAATTCCAGGTACCTCATGGAAGCCATCGGATCCTTTATTGCCGCCTCTGCCCCTCCCGCGATCTTTGCGCTTCAGCTTCTTTTGCATTCCACGCCCTCTTCCAACGTTGTAGTTGTTCCCTCGTTGGGAAATGCCTGGAAAACAGGGATAACCTCTTTAAAGGATCACAGAAATCAAGGGAAAATGATTCTCTCATGGCATCAAAGAGAGACAAATGGAACAAATTAAATCCCTCCCTTTTTGCTGTTGGGAATATTATTTCTAACCAGCCCAAATACTCCAGGAAAAGCATCCTTGGTGGCTTCCCTCATCCAGGTCTCCATCCCAAAACGCCACCAAAACTTCCCTTACCTTTCTGGATCCCTTTCATCCCCTGTTTTTTCACTGGTTCCTTCGGGAATGGAGGTCCCAAATCCCCACTGGAAGTCTCTTTAGCTTGTCTGTACTGTTTGAGCTGGTCAGCAAAATCCTCATCCTTTTCCTCCTCGTTGTAATTCCCAAAGTTTTCATCACTGTAATGACTGTAGTCATCATAATCCTTACTTTTGACATTTTTTTTATGCTGCATTTTCTGGGAACTCATGTAATTCCCTGACACGTGTCCATGCTGTAGGGAAGGGATTGCATTAGGAAGGAATTCCGTATTTCCAAACCCACCCCTTGAAACTGCTCTAAAAATCCATTCCTGGGGCTGTTTTATTATTGCCAGATTTGCCCCAAAAAAGCTGCAATAATACAGGGAAAATCAGCTATTCAGGAAAAATTAATTATTTTAATTCACAGGCTGAGAAAAGCCAGGAAAATTGAGCTCTCAAAAAGCACAATCAACTTTAGATATTGAAAAATGGCTTTTCAGGAGCCATTTCCTCTTAGTCCAGTCCAAATCCAGTGCAGGCAATAATAAAGATTCCTTAATAATAAAGATACCGTAATTCCTCTTGCCTGATGGTGGAAAAATCAGTATCAGGCTTATTTTCTACCACAGATCCTGCTTTACATCTGGGAATCTCCTCTGGGAGATGAGAACTGGACGTTCTTCCAGAAATCCGGGAGAACAGGCACTGGGATCGAGCCAGACTTCCAAAACCATGTTGTTTATGTTTGCATTTTTGGAATGTCACCTCCATAAAAACCTTAGGAATGAGTTTCAAACTTCCTACCTGACTGAAGGAGGAATCATAATCCCTGTAGGAAGAGCTGCTGCTTTTTTTGTGGGGCCTCTCTGTGCGCTCCATGTCGGAGTCATGGCTGTAATCGGAACTGTCGTCGCTGGAAGGGGAGGTATGCTGGAAAAAAGAACATAAAAGCTGGGAATTTTGAGGGAATCATCTTCCATAAACATAACGAACACAAAAGTGATAAATTTACATTGCGCCTCTTATCCTAAAAACTTTCAGATCCCTCTGGTTCAGCTTCCACGACTTAGCCTTAATTTTGAACATTTAACACCAGCTTAAGTCTTAATGGTAATAAAACCATTTTAGTTCCTTCTCCCATTCCTTGTATTCTTGTCCTGGACACCCATAAGTCAAAACAGCACCTCCAAAATGTCTGGCTTTTTTCTAACCTTATGCTTGTCCCGTCTTCTTCTTTTGGATTTTTTCTTTTCCTTCTCTTTTTTGCGTTTTTTCCGGGATTTCCGGTGGCCTTTCTCATTTTTCTGTTTATCCTCCCCTTTTGAGCTGTGTTCTTTCACATCCTCATAGGCTGCATCATCGATTTCCCCATCTTCCAGCTCTCCATCTTCCCTGAAAGAGGAAAACCAGGAAAACAATAAAATTCCATGTTATTATCCAGCTCACCTGTCACTGGCAAAAAGTGGTTAAGAAGTCCGAAGCAACCCCAAGCTGTGATTTTTGGGATAAATGGATATGCCAGGGAGAAGACATGACTGCTGTATGACCTGGAACTTCTTGGAATTAATTAATGAAATAAAACTGGAACATTAATATTCCTGAAACACCTGCAGCTATCCCAAAAATCCAATTATGTTTTGACAACATCAGTTAAACTCATTCCCTCAAGGATCAATTAAAATATCCTCTTCCATAAAATACGTACTGGAAATACTCCTTGGGAACAAAGTTGTTCCCATGTCCCTGTTCCTTTGGGAATTACACTCATGGATTTCCACCTTTGGGATGCATTCAGGACTGGAACAACTTTCCAGGTAAACCAATCTCAGTAATACAATCCTCTGGATTGCATGGCAGAGGGAAGACAAAAGCCCTCTAGTCTCTAAATTATTTCCACAACATCCAGGCATTTTCCAAGCACTGAACTTCCAGAGTGTAAAAAGGAAAAAAAAAAAGAACAAAGAACAAAACCAACACCCGGATAAATATGGATTGAAAAGATAATGGCCAAAAATGCACCATTTCTTGGAAAATGAGTTATTTTTCAAGCAAGTGCCAAGGTAGGAATTCTCTTCTGTTACAGAACTTTTATTCCCATTTAAATCCCAAACTGGAGCTGTGCACCAGCAGGGGAGAGCAGAACCTCCCCCTTTCACAAGTTGCTTCCCTCTTCCACAACCTGCAGGTACTTTGAGCTCAATGGGTATGTGAAAACAATCCCAGAAAACATTCCTGCTGTCTGAGTGGATTCTTAGAGCATCTCCCAGATGGATCAGAAAGGCACAGAAGCCAAACGATCTTCCAGGGAAAACCAATCTGGTGAAATCACTGGGCAGTTCCACAAATATTTGGGAAGGGAAAATCAAAAACCCCAAACTCTGGTATTTTAATTTCATTTCTAACCTTCAAACCTGGATTTTTACTCCCCTTCCTTGACCTTATCTCAGGTCATCCTTAAAAATAGAATTCTTTATGCCCAAAGAAGATTTACTCCAGAAGCTCCTTAAGTCCAAGATCCAAACCCAGGATGCATTTTCTAAAATATTCTGGGAATCATTACTCTCAATCATTATTTATGTCTTTACATTTTCATTCCCCATCATTTCATTCAGTAATAATTTTATTTTAGGTTAAAATTCCCTGAAGGCTTAGATCAAAATCAAAATTCCCCAAATTTTGATACTAAGGTGCTGCTAAAGAAATTGGGAATTAATAAGGAAAATAACTCCAAATAACTGAGAATTTTCACTGGGAAAATCAAATAAAAGCAGAGGGGTGGCTGGGAACAGCAAAAAGTGAAAGTGAATGAATTCCAAGCTATTTTCTGGGAAATCTGGCACTGATTTGTGTGTAAATAAACTTGCCTCCAACTTTTTCCTTACCCTGCCATGGATTTACCCACACAGAGCCAAGAAATCCTCACCAAATCCTTGCAGGAAAAATCTTTCCAGGACCTCTGTGTTGGAAGGCTCAGACCCTTAATCACCAAAAAATGTCAACAACAGGAATTAACTACAAATAATTAAAACTTAAAAACACTCCGGGCTTGAGAAAATTGGATTAAAACAACCTTCCACCTTGGAATATTCTAAGTGCGAACACAGAGGGCTTTTTGGCGTTTTCCACTGCTCAAAAACACCAATATAATCAAAGACTTTGGATAAACCAGGATTGAAACAACCTTCCAACTTGGAATACTCTAAGTGTGGCCAGACAGGGATTTTTTTATCATTTTCTACTAAGCAATTTCTTTGTAATTCAACAGATCAGCTCAACTCAAACAATTAGCAGAATTCCTGCTGCACTAATTGATTGGGAATCGTGAGGCTCCCAGTATGGGTGTTCCCTGCAGTGAACTGGTTTTACTGGTCCTACATTTGCACACCTATGTAACACAAAAACTTGGGACTTGGGCCTTTTTTGAAGTGAATTAACTTATTTTACACAGCTAAAGTTTCATAAAAAATACAAATTATGATCTCCCAGGTCGTGTTTATTGTTGCTCTTCACCTCATAAATTAAAACACTATAAAGCAACACTTGTAAATTACAATTAATTAGGCTGTTAGGTGGCACTTATTGGCTCTTTCACAATTCCCAGTGTCACAACTGGTTGTACTGGTGGGAACAGTTGGTGAGAGGACGAGAACTCCAAGCTGGAAAAACTCTGCTCCCAGCATAACCCAGAGTCACTCGGCCTTGTCCTCAAGCATTTGAAAACTCCAGATATTTTCAATCCCTGAAACAGTGAAAAGCCACAGCCTGATTCCAGGAACTCCACAGCACAGCTCCAGAGATCCCAGTGGATTCCTGGTTTGCCCTCTGTTTGGAAAACAGAGCATGACACAACTTCCACCCTTTCCCAAGGACAAGCAGGAAGGGGAAAACAAGAACCAGGAGCTCTGGGCTCTGCCTTGAACTAAACACAAAACCCCGGGTCCCTTTCAGGGATCACTTCCCAAGGACAACCAGGAAGGGGCAAACAAGCACCAGCAGCTCTGGGCTCTGCCCTGACCCTTGCACTAAATCCCATGAGCATTTTGGGACCACTTCCCACATTCATAACACAGAACTTGGGACTCTTTCTCCAGCGAGGAAACAGTTTTGCATTTACCCACAAGCTTTTTTTGGTTTTGTTTTTGTCTGTTTGTTGTTTTTTCCCCAGTGCTTTCCCGTCCTCTGAAGTACCACAAAGGGTTGTGGAGCTGTGTAGGGGGAGGCCAAGCTCTGGGAATCCCAAAATCCCAGTGTTTTTAACTCCTGCAGCTGTGTCAGGAATGCTCAGGGTACATGTAGGCTCAAAGACTGGTAACTGCCACCCTGACACGGTATTTTTGGAACTAGTTAGGAAGGCCAGGGCTGCCTGGAGAAAGGATTTGAATTTCCAGCAGCTGCAGGAGAGAAAAGGAGGGAGGGAAGGAGGGAGGGAGGAACAGAGGTCCTTTCACCAGGAACAGGACTCTGTGTTTCTGCGCATGGGGATTGAGAGGTGGCAAAGATAACGTCAGTCAGCCCTTAATCTGCATAAAAAAGATCCAGTTAAATGTGTAAGGTGGAATCTGGCAAGAAAATGACGTTAAATATGGCTCTAGTGAGAGATTGTGGTATCAACAAAAACAGCCAAAAATAAAAAACCCGCTCAACTCGGAGCACCCTTTCCTGCCTGAGACAGAGAACAATGGTGACATTCAACAGACACCCCCTGGAAAGTGCAATTTATGGAAAGAATGGCAAACAGCCCCCCTTCCCAGCCAGAACAAATCAATGAAGATGTAAAAACGCATGCATTCCAAAAGGAAAAATTAAAACCTTGCTAAAAAAATGCACTTTTAATGCAGTGACACCCCCCCCTCCCGTCCTTGCATTCCCCACCACCACCACCCCGCTCCAGCCTGAAGGTGACCTGCCCCCCAAAAACATCGTTAACCCCCTCAGGCACATTAACAGAGCATCATCATCATCAGCATCATCATCATCATTACCAGCATCACCCCACTAAGTACCACCATTATGAGAAGCGGAGAGAGAGAAGAATGTTACTCGACCTTTCGTCCCCTGCATGTTGCCTGTCAGAGTCGGGCATGTTTGGGTCAAGAACTGGGTTTGGGGGTTTGGAGAACAGGCTTTCAAAGGCCATTGTGCCTGGCTGTGGTGTGGTGAGGAGGAGGAGGAGGAGGGAGGTGGAAGAAGGCAGGGCCCCGCCGCTGCCCGCGGTGCGGAGCGGCGGGAGGAGGCGGCGGCGGCGGCGGCGCGCACGGCCGCGCTGGGGGCGGCTCGGTGAGGAGGAGGAGGAGGGCCGGGCCCCTCAGTGAGGAGAGATGATGAAGGTTTGCACTCACGGTTACTTAGTGAGACACTAACGGGCACTCAGCGCCCGGGCACGGCCGCCCCGCGCGGGCGCTGCG